>CM014730.1:10361040-10583341 GCA_004329165.1 Spatholobus suberectus | reverse complement strand
ATGCTGGTCGATTGAAAAATCTTTAACTGTTGAAAAACTCTCATCTTGTAATATTCATATACGTTACTTGTAAAAGCTTACTTTAAACTTCATTGTATATTCGTCTGATAGGACGTTAAACTAAGTGAGATAACTCATGTTAAACCTTTTTCTCTAAAGAAATCAGTAGAAGCCTAAACAGGCTTTGATTCAAAGAATACTTTGGTTTTTGCTTGGAGAGGCAAGTTAAAGACTACTTGGGTTGAGCTTGAAGAGGCTTGTTTAAATAATACTTGTAACTTGTTAAGTTAGTAGGACTTGGTTGTTGCCAAGTGTAACGTCTCGAGCGCTGATAATGGCGGGGAGTGATCGCCAGTGCAAAAGAGATGTGGCATGGATAAGGAGCGGCTCCTGGTAGGCTTCCAGCGGAAGTGGTACATGAATGAATCGAATACACACCCGAATGAGAGGGATCCAGAGGCTATGAAGGTATGGGACTGTACGGTTAAGGATAACTTAAAGGAATTAATAGGTAATACTTATACCAACAAGATGCATCTACTTTTCGGTAGTCTATCACTTAAGAACTCCATAGTTAAGCATGCTTGACTTGGAGCAATTATGGGATAGGTGACCTCCTGGAAAGTTTCCCAAGAAACGTGTGAGTAAGGACAAAGCACGCTAAAAAGTCTCGTGTTGGTTTATGGGAACAGTCTTTGATTCTGAAAGCAGTTAGGCGTTACAAAGTGGTATTAGAGCAGGGCCTCTCTCCAGTACGGTGTGGTTCAAGGACGAACCAAGTGGAAGTTGGTATGCATGTAACATCCCGGGCGCTGACGAGGGCGGGGAGTGATCGCCGATGCAAAAGAGATGAGGCATAGACAAGGAGTGACTCCTAATAGGCTTCCAACGGGAGGGGTACATGAATGAATCGAATACACACCTAAATGAGAGGGATCCAGAGGCTGTGCAGGTATGGGACTGTACGGTTGATGATAGCTTAAAGGAATTAATAGGTACTACGTATATCAACAAGATGCATCTACTTTTTGGTAGCCTATCACTTAAGAACACCACAGTTAAGCGTGCTTGACTTGGAGCAATTATGGGATGGGTAACCTCTTGGGAAGTTTTCCAGGAAGCGTCTGAGTGAGGACAAAGCACGCTAAAAAGTCTCGTGTTGGTTTGTGGGGACAGTCACTGATCCTGAAAGCTGCCAGACATTACACCAAGAACTAGACATACTCTTTGGAGTGAGACGAACTAGTATAATTCCTTTGTGCTTCTCTGATTATTTCTCTGCATTCGTCTTTCTCTAAATAACATTTTTAAAAATCTTTTGTTAATCTTTTAGGTGATACGTCTTTAAAAGTGTTTTTGCCAAAATTTGCTATAACACAATTCAACCCCTCTTCTTGTGTTATCTTTGTGTTTATAGTGAATCTTTCATCAATCACGTAGCTCAGCAAACTAGAACTAAGCCTTTACTATGTCCATATGAGCAGACTCCTCTTTCGTCTCACGACTGAGGAAGGGAGGGCAGTGTAGCTGTGCCTTTAGTAAAATCCCACAATGGCTAGTAAGTGTAGCATGCAGATAAAGATAGGTGTGTCTCTTAACGCTTTAGGTGCTACCTATATATAGGAGCTTCTTAGCACTTTAACTTAGCTATACTGGGCCCCTTACATTAAAAGTTCGGCCCATGAGTAACATGACATACTATTTCTCAATATTTGGACTTTTACTTTTAAGTGGGCTCATACCTTATAAGCCTAACCCAAAAGAAATTTTATAGTTATACTTAATATTTCCCTTTCTCCTATAATCTGCTCTATGTGTGATCTTTGTGGGTTCTCTTAATAATAGGCCTCAATATTAAATATCTAGTGCATATACCAATAGTTTTTGCCTTTATTCACTCGGTGAAGTATTATTAGATACTTCACTTGTCCTGGGGCTTTAGGGAATGGCTTGAGTATGTCGACTCCCCACCAAACAAAAGGCTCAAAGCAACATATGTATTAGTAGATTGTTGGCATCGGTCACATTTCTTCATATATTCAATTGCATTTGCCTCTTAGGTGGGTCAATAGTAGCCAACGCGGAGGACCTACTTTGCTAAAGCTTTTCCTTTGAGGTGTTGCTCGCAACTTCCTTTAAGCACCTTGAGAGCGTATCAGCCTCCACTGGCCTCAAACACATCATTAGTGATTGTGAGAACCACAACAGTAGAGGACACTGCCAATCATGCAAAAATGGGCCACTAACCACTGTAATCGCCCTTTGCATTTTTTTCCGTTGGGTTGTCCCAAGTTGCAAATATTCCACAATTGGGGTCATCCATGTTAGTCTCGAATTAATTGCCTTGACAAAATTAAGTTCCACAAGGGTCTACTATACGACTGATCTGTTATTTCTGGATGACTTGGTGTTGGCCAATTTGATAGGATGTTGGCCTTCACATTGCGCTTCTATGGTATATGCTAAAATTTAACATGTTCAAAGCATCTACCATGGATTTTACTTTGGCTAGATACTTCAGTAGTAATGGCCCCTTCACCTAGCAAGCCTTATTGATTTAAGATATGACCAATTGAGAGTACAAACTTGTACCAGTCTTGCCCTTAAATCAGCAGCCATCTTCAACCTGACAATGCTAGCCTCACACTTGACCTGGTTGTTAGAAGTCGAGAAGGCAAAAGTCAATGCCTTCTTCAAATTAACTCTATTGATCGATTCTAACAAAATACTTATTGAATCTAAACCTTTGTTTTAATTATGACAAACCTTTAAAAGATAATTCATAAGTTCGTGAGGTTTGGAAGAATTTGACAAATTTGTTAAGTGTTTTAAAAAGGTGACTATTGTGCACAAATACCCAAAGGAGCCTTTGTGTATATAAGCTATCAAGTTTTGAAGCCATCAATAGAAGCATTAAAAGCTATATCTTTGATCCCTAAAAATTGTGTACAAGTTTCATATTAGAAAAGAACATCTAAATGGATGTTCAAAAATGTGTTTTAGAAAGGTACATAAAAAGAAATAGGACTTCAAAAAGGTGCACTGTGTATAGCTATCTGTGACAGAAAAATTGCTGCTATAATTAACAAAAAGTAGTTTCATATTGCAGCAAGGTGTTCATCCTTCAATGACTCTTTTGCTGGTCCTATAAAGAGCAAGCTTCCCCTATTTGGTTTATATGAAGCTACTGCATAGGCCAAAATACGAGCTAGAACAGAAACAAAAAAATTGCATAAAGACCTTTGTGTGAGGCATTTTGAGCTAAGAAGAAAGCTTCCAAAACTTGTTCATTCTTTGAGTGAGAAAGTGCCCACTCCTATATTTTGTATTCCTATATTGTATAGTTTGAATAGAAATGTGAAAGAGGTGAGCTTACTGTAAAAAATCCTCTTTTTTAGGAGTTAGACAAGGGTTGTGTTCTATGCAATAAATCACAGAAAACCTACTGCTTTTTGAGTGCTTTCCTTCAGACTAGCGTGAGGTGCTGAAGAAGAGGAGTAGTTTAATATACTACTATTGTTTTTGTTTATGTTTTGTGAAAGAGAAATCTATCTGTACCTCCCAAGAACCAAAGTGGTTTTGTGGTTGAAAAGAACCTTGCAGTGGTTGATAATACTCAAATTGTAAGGTTGTTGTTGTTATTGATAGTGAAAAATCCCACCAAGGTGTGGGGGTTGGATGTAGTCCATTGGTTAAGGTTGAATCAAGATAAATTTCGTGTGCCTTTTCTTTGATTTTCTTGTGTTGTTTCTTTCTAAATAATTTTTTTTCTTCAAAAAAATTGGTTTTTCTATTACTAAATCTAGTATTGCTTCGAAAGGTATTGGGAAAAAAAATATTGTTTTAATAGACAACTTTTCTTATAAATCATTATTATGAATCTTTTTAAACCAAGCAAGCTTATACATTTTACAGCATACCTATTTATTAAAGTCATTTTTTGATTGCAACAAGGAAAGTAAAGAGTTCACATTAAAACCCTTTTTATATACTTAGAAGGGTTTGAAAAATCCTTTTCATCATTTTTTTTTAAAACCACAATTCAACCCCTCTTCTTGTGGTATTTTGAATCACTTCAATACTTGCACCATTGCTTTTCTCATTCGACAACCTATCCACGTAGATGATCCACATTGAGTTGTCACGCGAAGAGCTCGATGTTATTAAGGTAATGAAGTTAGCTAGTGCTTGAGCCTTCAATGCTTGTCGAGGTTCATACATAATGTTGGTTTTGGTAGCTTAACCAACCACGCAACCATCCTCCCTGTTAGGTCAGGGTAATGCAAAATTTGTCAGATTTGTCAATCAATCTCACGATCACTTAATGGGACTAAAAACACAACCTAAGACACCATGCTACCACGATTAACGAAAAAACAGTCTTCTTAATCTTCAAATACTAGACTTTAGGGCCCTAGAGTGCCTAGCTTGTGAAGAATATTGATTTTTGCCCCTCTATAGTCTCTCAAACTAAGGCTGTGCTTATAGCCTCCTTTGCGATAACCAAATACAGGTATAGGGGTTTCCCCCAAATCTGGCCTAGTAAGGATTAGAGGAGAAGACAAAGACTGCTTCAACTACTGAAAGAGTTTTTCCAAAGTTTTTGAGACTTTGGGTTCACTTAGGTTTGCAAGGTGAGTTCCTTGCGGTACCCTAGGGTGTGTGATCTTAGTGGTTGATTAGAGTAAATGGTGAGGAGCATCCTATGTTGGGTTGTCAAAGTAGGGTTTCTTGATTGTAGAAAGCTTGCAGCATTGTAAACTCTGATCTGATAGTGGAGAAATCTCAAGTGAGGCTTAAGGACTAGATGTAAGTCATAGTTAAAGACCAAACAACATAAATCTTGGTGTACTCTTCTCTAACACTACTTTATTTATTATTTTATTTGATTGTTTGTTTGATTTGCTGCGACTTTACTCTGATATTTGTTAAATGAATCAAAATGGGCTTTCTTTGTTATTCTTTTTTCATGGTTATATTTTGCATGATTTAAGGTAATTGTTTTATAAAATTGTTTTTGAAATTCTCAATTTAGCCCCCTCTTGAGTTATATGGCCTTTTTGTTAACTTATTATAAAACAATTTTTTATGTATATAATAATACGTATTTAATTTTTATTGTATTGTATATGAAATTGTCATGTTTGATCAAATTGGCCTCTAATATTAAAAAAAAAGGACAAAATATACCCAAAAATTGTAAATCATCAATCAATTTATTTATATGGCCATATATATTTAATTTAGATATATTTATAATACTATATTTTCAAAAAAAATTAATTACAATGGGTTTAAATAATTGTATATTTAATTAATAAATATGAAAACTACATGTAATATTTTATACTACTTTTATGTATATAATAATTATTATTATTTAATATATATATATATAATATATAATATATATATAATATAGAAGGGGCATTTCAAATGAGAAACATCTTAAAATGAGAAATGAGAATAATTAATAGTAACCATTGGATTACAATTAAAAATAATGAACAAGTGAGATTAAAACTCAATTAAACACCTTTATGAGACCACCATTGTCTCCGCTTCCACAACCTCTACCACTACCACCACCATTATTGCTACTACCGTTGTCGCCACCACTGCCACCATCGTCGCCTCTACTGCTTGTAACATCCCGGACGCTGACGAGGGCGAGGAGTGATCGTCGGTGCAAATGAGATAAGACACAGACAAGGAACGACTCCTGGAAGGCTTCCAGCGGGAGGGAAACATGAATGAATCGAATACACGCCCGAATGAGAGGGATCTAGGGGCTGTGCAAGTATGGAACTGTATAGTTGAGGATAGCTTCAAAGAATAATAAGTGCTACCTACACCAACAAGATGCATCTACTTTTCGGTAGCCCATTACTAAGGACTCCACAATTAAGCGTGCTTAATTTGAAGCAATTTTTGGGATGGGTAACCTCCTAGGAAGTTTCCCAAGAAACGTGTGAGTGAGGACAAAGCACGCTGAAAAGTCTTGTGTTGGTTTGTGGGGACAATTTTTGATCCTGAAATCAGCTAGGCATTACAAAGCGATATCAGAGCAGGGCCTCTCTCCCAGTACGATGTGGTTCGAGAACGAACCAAGCGAAAGCTGGTGGGCATGTAACATCCCGGGCACTGATGAGGGTGGGGAGTGGTGGCCAGTGCAAAAGAGATAAGGCACGGACAAGGAGTGGCTCCTTGCAGGCTTCTAGCGGGAGGGAAACATGAATGAATTGAATACACACACTGAATGAGAGGGATCCAGAGGCTGTGCAAATATGGGACTATACAATTGAGGATAACTTAAAGGAATTGATAAGTGCTACCTATACCAACAAGATGCATTTACTTTTCGGTAGTCCATCACTTAAGAACTCCACAATTAAGCGTGCTTAACTTGGAATAATTATGGGATGGTGACCTCTTAGGAAGTTTCCCAAAAAGTGTGTGAGTGAGGATAAAGTACGCTGAAAAGTCTTGTATTGGTTTGTGGAGACAGTTTTTGATCTTGAAAGCGGCCAAGTGTTACATCGCCACCACCACTACTGTTGTCACTGCCACTATTGTCACTGTTGCTGTCACTACCACCATTGATGTCATCATTACCCTCGCAGTTGCCACCACCCCCGCAGCTACCACCATCATCGTTGCTACTGCACCACACCACCATCACCGTCACTGCCTCCATGGTCTCATAAGAGACGATTAGTTGGATTTTAATCTCACTGCAAATTTGTTTTAATTATGATTTAAGGGTTATCATTAAAAGTTTTCATTTTCTCATTGTAAAAGTTTCTCATTCGAAACGTTTTTATATATATATATATATATATTATATATGCACAGACACACAATTGTAATACATTTCTAAAAAACATTTTATTACAATAAGCTCAAATAACTATAAATTTAATTGATAAATATATAAAAAACTATATGTATTATTATACACATTTTTTATGTATATAATAATGCATTTAATTCATATAAATATAATTGATATATAACTATAATATATTTTAAAAATTTAATTGTAGTGGGTCCCATTGAAATTAAATTATAACTATATATGTTAAATAATTATAAATTTAACTAATAAATATAAAATTATGTATTACATATTATCTTTTTACATATTATTATATATTTAATATTTATTGTATTTGATTTATAATTTGATATATACACAATTATAATATATTTCACAAACTTTAATTACATTAGTCCCAGTATAGCTAAATTATGCAAATATATGTTAAATAATTAAAATTTCAATTAATAAATATAAAAATAGATATAGTAGTTATTTAATGAATTTATATTATCATATAAATTAAATAATTCAATTAATAAATATAATTCAAATTATTTAATTTAATAATTAATATAAATTCATTGTATAATACTATGTATATTTTAATATTTATTAATTAAATTTTTAATTTCCTGACATATTATGTATAATTTAATTATAGTGGGACCCATTGTAATTAAGTTTTTAAAAAATATAGAATAATTGTGTATACATCATATATAAATATATTGTAATTGTGTGTGTGTGTGTATATTATAAAATTAATTAATAAATATATAATATTATAATATTATGCAATGAATTTATAGTAATATATAATCAAATAATTCATTTATTTTATTTATATAATTAATATAAGTTTATTGTATAATATAATACTATATATTAATATTTATTAATTGGATTTTTAATTGCTTAAGATATATAATATATATATATGTAATATATATATATATATATATAGATATATATATATTAATTATAGTGGCACCCACTATAATTAAAGTTTTTAAATATATATTATAATTATGTATATATCCATATATAAATAATTCAATTATTTAATTTATATAATTAATATAAATTCATTGTATAATACTATAAATATATTTTAATATTTATTAATTGATTTTTTAATGGTTTAAGATAGATATGTATAATTTAATTTTAGTGGTACCCATTGTAAGTAAAATTTTTATGAAATATTTATATTGTGTGTGTGTATATATATATATGTGTGTGTGTGTGTGTGTGTATAAATTCATAAAATAAAAAGTAGGCTGAATTGCATATTTTGCCACCCATCTTTCATGATTTCGTGAATTTTGCCACCCAACTATTTTAATTGCAGATTTGTCACCCAACTTTCAAAATTTCTCATATTTTGCCACCTAATTATTTTAGTTGCATATTTTGCCACCCAACTTTCAAAATTTTCACATTTGCCACCCCTTAATTGATCGCTGAGGTGACAATTTTGACCGCTAAAGTGGCAATCAGCAATCAACTTACCACATAAGTAGTCAACCTGCTACATTAGTGATCAAAATTGTCACATCAGCAATCAACTAATGAGAGTGGAAAAATGTGCGAAGTTTTGAAAGTTGGGTGGCAAAATGTGCAACTAAAATAATTGGGTGGGAAAATATGAAAAATTTTGAAAATTAGGTGGCAAAAAATGTGCAATTAAATAGTTAGGTGGCAAAATTCGCAAAATCATGAAAAATGGGTGGCAAAATGTCCAATTAAGCCAAAAAAGTAAAAGCATATAAATATATTCAAACAAATAATATATATATATACAGTTTTTATATTTGTTAATTGAAGTTTTAATTATTATCACATACATGTAGATGGTTGTTCATGGGTCGGTTTGGGTGGGTTTCATCAAATTTATTATCTGAAATGATTAAAATAATTTGAGGTAGGTTGGGTTGGATTTGTATATTTTTTTCTATGAATTTGACCAAACCCAACGTGGTCAATAATGGTTGGTTTAGGTTAGGTCTATGGATAATAAAAATTAAAAATTATTTTAAATTTTTTAAAAAAATATTGTTTTTCCTGTAGTTTAGATATTTTTATAGGATCAATATTCAATAGGATTAATTGTTAGTTTAGTTTTTATAGGATCAACAATTCATTTTGATTTTATACAAATAACTTATTAAGCTACGAAGAAAAGATAAGTTGCTGAAAAAACCAAAACGTTGAAATAGCAGTTTAGAAGATCAATTGCCAAAATTGGGAAGGTAGCAAGATTTATTATTTTGATATTTTCCTTATGCTAATAAAAAATTTGAATAGAAAACTCCAGTTAATATTACTAAGAAAAATTCTAATAGTGCAAGTTTTAAAAATAAGAAGCTTATGAAGAAGTAAAGAACCCTAGATAGAAGAAGAAGAAAAAAAGAAGTAA
This sequence comes from Spatholobus suberectus, assembly GCA_004329165.1. Taxonomy (NCBI): domain Eukaryota; kingdom Viridiplantae; phylum Streptophyta; class Magnoliopsida; order Fabales; family Fabaceae; genus Spatholobus; species Spatholobus suberectus. Next base: position 10,574,099 of record CM014730.1, on the reverse strand, counting down.
AGAATCGTTAATAGGAGAAGGAAGAGAGAGACTGAAGCAATGAGGTGAAATTGTGACTAGTATACTAACTCGTGGAGCATGTATGTGTGTTTTTTTCTCATTATTTATAAAATATTATATAAACAATAAATTAAAATTTAAAATATGCCACATCAACAAGTTGGGGTGGGTTTGCGGGTTCAATGCTAAAACCTCAATTACCTAACCCTAACAATAGTGGGTTTGATTGGGTTTGGTTAGGTTATGCTCGAACAATTCAAAAAACTATCGAATCAAAGTGTTTTAGTTGGGTTGGGTTGTGTTTTACATTGATAGTGCATAGTCGTTAAACTCTTAAAGTAATAGTGATAAAAAAAATTATGTTATACATATCATAATATTCAAATTAATTTTTATTAATGTTTATTAATTTTAAAAAATAAATTTTAAATCCAAACTTAAGTATCTAAAATATGGCAAGAAAAAAAGAGCAAATATACTAATAATATAGGACGAATTTTATACAAATTCACTTGCATGTTTTCAAACTAAAAATATAAGACCATTGGTTAAGCTAGAACCACTCCATTTCAGTTCATCCCCACACTCAATGGTGAATAAGTCAATGTATATTCTATACTCTTTATACTTTGATTTTATGCATTTAGTTGTAGTAAATTGAAGTTTATTTACTTCAAATAGTAAAATATAAAATCAAAAACCGTACACATTATGCAATTTACGTTTGAAAGTCATTTTGTTTTTGAGTACATTGTTTAGAAATCAATGACATTAATTAAAGTAACGCATGACCCACTATATAAACAAAGAGCAGTTAGTATCCCCAAACAGAGAGCCAGAGACTAGTCCCTCCCTTCATTCCACTAACTTCTTTCCACAATTCCCTTTGGATTCTGTTCTTTTGTTCTACTGCCCAATCCACATATAGTTATGGTTGATATGGCTTTCAGGGGAATGTACATTCAAGTCATACCACCAAGTGTGAGTGTTTTGGGCAACTTTTCTTTTGCAATCTCTATTTGAAAGGTTCATATTAAAGTTTACCACAAAATCTAAATTTGTTACAAAAATTGTTGGCATAAATTTGTAGGAATGGATCGATGTCCCAAAGACTTTTTTCAACAATTTCAAGAATGAAATACCACCGAAAGTATGGTTCGTGGATCCTATTGAGAATCGTATTGCGATAATTTTTACACGATTTTTTGGCGGAGGATAGTTCACTAAAGGCCTAACAAATCTTCTAAACTTTTATAGTTTACCTAATGGGGCATGGCTATAGTTGTTCTACCTTGGGGGTTCTAATTTTTCAATGAAAGTTCAAAACCTAATCCTCAAAGAAGTTGAATACCACTCTCGTCTTTCTGTCATAGACATTCATTTTCCTTATATTGCTCGAGATACACATGCTATTACAACATGTGAAATTTTGTTGGACAATGGGCAGGCGAATGCTGATAGAATGGTACCTAATTATCTTTTTCATCCTTTTTTATATTTGCTATGTAGCAGACTTCATCATTTATATTAACTTTATTACTTAATTGCGCTTTGATTTTCTTACTGTTGTCATTTCTTGAATTTGTTCCCCTCACTTTATTTTTCGCAAATTGGTCCTCCACTATTTTAATTGTACAATTTTATTCCATCTATAACTTGACATCCAATATTTAACAAAAAATGTTATCGTGAATGTGATGACATGGATGTGTACTAGAGTGCCACATTAGTATTCTTATTATATAATGGATGATAAGTTAATGGATGAATCAAAATTGCATAATTAAAAAAGTGTGGGACCAAATTTGCAAAAAAAATAAAAAAATAAAATTATGGGAACCAATTTTGAGAAATGACAATAATATGGGGACCAAAAGTGCTATTAAGACTAAAACTATTGAACTAATCCTACATAATTATTTTTGAATTCAGAAATTGCCTGCAAAGTTTGTGAAAGATGCACTTCTTAACTGTCATCCACTTGAGACTGTTATTCATGATGAAAAGGGAATAAATTTATATGCGGTGTTGAATAGGGTTTATGGCCAATTGATGCTTTTTTGACTGGCGAATGGAACACATTCTGTTGTGTGAATCATTTGAGAATGGGGAGTGTTGTTGTTTTCACGATACACGGTGAAGATGCTAGCAAAATGTATGCAAGGACTCTTGTCTAAAGAATTTAAACAACCTCATTTCCTGTTTATATGTATTTTTTGTATTATAATATTAGGACTTGTGAGTTTTCATATTTAATTGGGATTAATGTTTAATATTACTATGTAATGTTTAATGTGTTTGGTTGATGTAACTGTCTTACCAATTCCCATGTATTGTACTTTTGTTTCAAATTTTAATTACCATATTATTTATATAGTTTAACATAAATGCTCTTTCTTGTATTATGAATTTGTTTTTAGTCAACATAAATTAGGCAATATTCGATTTTAGTCCCTAAAAAATAAATCATATGCTTTGGTCTGTCATTTATGGAAATGTGCTATATGTGGTATTTATTTTCGTAAAATGAGACCAAAAGTAGACGTTTTTTAAAGATGAGGACCACATATGTATATTTTTATGAATTGGGAACAAAAAAGTGATGATTTAATTTTAAAAAATCATATTGTTTAATTACCAAAAATAAACAATAGTATTGCATGCCGATTTGTTTTAATTATGTATTATTTTTAAAATGACCTTTTATAGTTTGTTCTCTTATACAACCATTGTAATGGTTTAGGTTGGTAAGAATTAATATTAGTTCAAATTCCTTCAAACTCTTATCAGTTGGATACAAGAATTTGCGTTTTTACTACCTAGCTATATGATAGGTTATGTCTCTTTAACTACAAATATCTATTACCAAGACTAGTATCTCTTTGTACTATGTGGTTTGGCTTTCAACATTATAAATTATTGGTGCATATTAGTTTAAGAGGAAAAGAAAGAGAATTTAATTGAATTCGAGTTTCTTGTAGTTCTTCTTTTATCCTTTGTTTGAAGATTATTATCTATCTAGTCTTTGACATTCTAACCGCTGCAAGAATGAAATATTTAACAGATTGAGGATGCTTTCTTATCCTTTTCTTTAATTTGCTTTCTTCAAGTGTTTTGTTCAAGTACACTAGGGACAAATTTTAGAAAATAGAAATGTGCCTAGGATATAAACACTTTCAAATGTACTCAGGAGACACAAATCTTATAAAACATAAAATTGATTTTAAAAACAATAATCAAATAAGACCTTATTTCCCGTAGATTCTTGTCTAATGTTACTCGATGAACCTTTTATCAACCACAAAGATCCATCTTGAACAATTAGTGATCAAATTTTCTCTGCAACAAAATACAAATCAATCAATCTTTCAAATTAAGGTTTAGCATGTTAGGATTCTTAATGAATTATATTGAGTATTTTGTGACAACTTGACATGTGTTTGATCTAGATAGTCGAAAGATGCAAAGAAAAAGAAATTTATAACTTAATCGAACCCAACTTAATCGGTAACATTATAAATAAGTTCTTATTTCCAAATATTGATTAATTGTGTCAACTTATGTTAAATTGAAATTCCTTTCAATGTTGATAACAATATATTTCTTTTCAATTTTTTTTTATTTTCTCTTAGAAATATGGAAAAGCGCCTTCAATTTTCTTCAAGCTTTTTATAGATCAGATACCTCGCAGAATTATTTTAATGGATCTTATTTAAACGTAGATACGAATTGTCTTTAATAAGTCTGTGTGAGAAGGCTTCATCACTCATATTTAGATCAGGAAAATCGTACGATTTTATGAAATCATGTGTCATTGCTTGAATTTGTGGTCAATCCTATTTCAGATAGGAGCAATTGACAATTGAATCCAATTTTCCCATAATTTTTCGTATCCGTATAGTGTGAAGAAAGCTTGATTCCAAGTTCTTTCTTTCTTGGGAGTCTATTTGGTGTACTATTTCACAGATTACTTTTACTGATCTAACCTATGGTCTTATTCAAAGGCAAATTACTAAAGAATCTTATCTTTTTCAGGCAATGGCTAAAAGACCCAAACAGGATGTTACTCAGTAAATATTGGAGAGGATGGCTACTATCCTAAAAATATGAATCAAGGAAGGGAAGCTAAACCTGTAGAGTACAGAGGACTTGCAGTATTCCATAAGAACAATCCACCTACATTTAAAGGCGGATTCAGCCTTGATGGCATTTAGAATTGGATTGTTGAGATGGAAAGTTTTCATTGCCATGGAGTGTATTAATGCACACAAGGTGGCATATGCGACATTTATGTTATCTGGAGAGGCTAAACATTGGTGAAGATACGCTAGACAATAAGAAGAAGATGAAGGAAGGGTAACCACCTAGGAATTATTTTGTCAGAAACTTCTGGGGAAATATTTTCCAAACGATTTGAGATGGAAAAATGAGATTGAATTCCTCAAACTCAAGCAAGGTTATATAACGGTCAAGGAATTTGATGCTAAGTTCGACGAGCTATCGAAATATTGTCTTCTAAGAGGGAGTAGATGAGAGATCTCGATGCTCTAAGTTCGAGAATGGATTAAGGCCTGACATCAAACAAGCCATGGGTTATCTTGAGATTGCCCAATTCCCTACTTTGGTGAACTGCTGTCAGATTTATGAAGACAACATGAAAGCCAGACAAGCTTAATGGAAGAGCAGAGGGCCCTAGAGGAACCTGAACAAGAATTTTCCTAAAAGGAAGAAGCCCTATCATGTCGCTTCGAGACTAACTGGTGGTTCATCTAGTCAGAAAACTGCCACTGTTATTGTAGGTGTAATGACCCAACTGTAGCTATCGAACAATACTGCTAAACTTCTATAAATCATATTACCATAATTAAAATCATAACATATATATATATATATATATATATATATATATATATATATATATATATATATACTATACATACATACATATGTATGTATATATACATACATATATATATAGATCCTTGAGAGATCCATCCATCTCTCTTGGTGCCAATAACCATTTTTACAGCTTATACAGAACAAAAGAATGAAAGATAACACCAGGCCATATCAACATAACAATTATACAAATACATCAACAGGGGGAGAGGGATACAAAACACACTCCTTATGGCTGGTCACACTATACAACCCCATCGAAAGGATACAACAAAAGAAACAAAAGCTTGGCTCCTCAAGCCACATAATTGCGGCTCGCAGCTCCATCCTTAACTTTGAGAAGTCGAGTCCACTGAAGCATCGCTATATGCTCCCACGCCATAAGACGTGATCATCACAGTCACACCAACACAACAACAACAACAGGACAACCAACAACACAAGGCAAGGGTAAGCTTACTAAAACAACAACATATCATATAATTACGGAAAACATTAACATTCGATCACAAGTATGTAGCACACCATCATATACCCAAAGTTCTCAACATCTATGTGCATATATATACATATATAACAAACATCCACACAGAAAGAAGTTCACATCACGGAACCCCACGTTACAACAAATCCATCATAACTATGTTAATGCATGATGACATGACTCTTGAGAGATTTACAACATCTCAAGCGATCAACCAGGTCTCACCCCCTACCATGCCCTATCCAAGCACTATTTAGGGATTGCCAACTCTAATCTATGGATTAAGCTTAGTGGTTTGTCAGGATAATTGTATGTGGGTGGTGGCTCACCACGACTCAAGGTTTGCACTACCTTGGCCCCCTACGAAATTGCCCATCCAATCATCCACAAAGGCCCATCGTCAACTGCCTCATGTCTCATCTAGCACTAGGCTGGAGGCTAGTTTGAGCCATAACTTTGGTCAACCATCCAACTTACATGCTTGCCCGCACTACGGCATGAGATCCATCATCAGCTACCTCGACTGCCAACATATGCATGAATGCATGTATCACAACACAATACCAACTCAATAATAACAAGTCAACATATATATGTGTAACAACACAACACCACGTGGGCTCGACCAGCACCATGCGTAGTCCAACAACAATGACCAACACCATGCAACCCCAAACCAGCCTCAAGCATGGTCAACAGGAAAGGCCCTATCCAAGCGGCCTATACCTCGTGAGGTTTCTCACACAACAACCTTATCCTTAATAAGTGGAGGTCCTATCCAAGCAACTGGCCACTCATAACATATTTCTCAATGATTCTCAACTTAAACACACACTAGGAGTTCTTCTCAACCATGTTTCACACAACTACACTTTCAGGATTAATCAACAGTAGAACTATAACATTTGTGTTTTCCTAATGCATGATTCAGTGCTTTGATAATTAAAAAGTAGAAATTAGATATGTAATCTAGGTAATTAAAAAAAAATGAATTGTTGTTATGTATGATTTGTTGTATGTGATGATGGTTGTGAGTGGTTTGTTTGAAATTCTGGTTTGAATTCAAGAAATTTAAGATATGTGCTTGAGCCAATTGGATGTGTTGTGAGTGTGATTTTGGGCTTTTGAGTGAAAATAGTTAAGTTAGACCAATTATGAGATATGGGGAGTGGTTTGATGAGTCATGAGCCTCATTTAGCCCAATGTTTGTGTGAGAGCTCTGGAAGGTCAAGTATAAAAAGGGAGAGGAAGAGAGATTTCTTTCATTTCTCTCAACTCACTTCTCTCTCTTCTTTTCATCTCTCTTTATCTCTCTGTAGATTTCTTGAGTTGGTTAAGGGTTTCAAAGGATTTCCAATCCCAATTCTATGTTCTTATGTTACGAAGGGTAGATTTCTTGGAGGATTGGCTCAATAGTCTCTTTCTCTCACATTCTCGTCTTCCTAACTTTCAAATTTGGAAGCTTTTAGAGGTAAGGAAAGCTTACAAATTGGTTGTTCTGTGTTAGTGATTGTTGGTATGTTGATTTCAAGCTCTAGAAATGGTTGAATCTCTATGAATGCTGCCATGTTTGGTATTTTGGGGGGAAAAATGGGTTTTTGGGGAGATTTTTGATTTTGGTAATGAAATGTCGAATTAGTTGTATAATATGATGTGTATGAGCTTGGTTGAGGTGGATTAATGATGTTGAAGCTTTCAATGAGTCAAAATCTAGATTTGTTTGGTTGAAAATTTGAGTTTTTTTGTAGAAAAATTGTGTTCTTCATAACTCTGTTGCAGATAATTGATTATGGGGATCTCATAATCAATTATCTGGAGTTCCAGAAGCTGTTTTCGTGATTTTGGTGCTGGAATAATCGATTATGAGATCTCATAATCAATTATCTTGGATTGTTCTAGAATATTTTTGTAAAACATTCACAATGTATTTAGAAAAATCTAGAAAAGAAATTATGAGAACTTACAGAAATGTAGATTTAGAAAAACAACTACAAAAGTTGAGAGAAAAGTGAGATAACTCTAGAATATTATATGTCTAGAACAATCATGTGACCAACCTTGAAAGCCTATAAATAGGTAAATGGTCTTTCCATTGTCAAAAAAAGTACTTCTGATAGCAATAAAACCAACCTTTTCATAAATCAACAATCAACTACAACTATCAATCAATACCTTACATTATCTCTCACTTACGTATCCCATCTATCAACTAGCCTTCTATATCTTCATTTCTAATTATATTCTCAAATTAATCTTTTCTAATTGTCTAAAACTAGTAGCGGTACTAGAGCTACGTTCGGTCATCTACAAGGCATAGAAATATTATCCAACTATTTCCAAAAAAAATCCTACTATATTCTCTACCAATCCTATAATTTTTCCTTAACCAATGGCCAATACTATTTAACCCTCATCTATTCCTGTCCTTATTTTTATTGGAGAAAATTTTGATTTTTGGAGCATTAAAGTGAGGACATGTTTTTGCTCCCAAGATTTATGAGATATTATTGAAGATGGATTCACTGTTCTCGCAAAACATTTCTACACTAACTACAGCTCAAAAAAAGGATTGAAGGAAAACAACCAAAAAGATTGAAGGGCATTATTTATTCTACAACAAGTAGTTGTCAACACAATTTTTCGAAGAATAATGGGTGCCATCAGTGCTAAAGAAGCATGAAATACACTACAAAAGGAGTTTTAAGGAAGTGCTAAGGTATGCGCCGTTAAACTTCAAACTCTAAGACGTGACTTTGAATTAATAAAAATGAAAAAGTTCAAGACCGTAAAAGATTACTGTTCTAGGATAAAGAAATAGTTGAGAAAAGATTCTTGACAAGAGAATTGTTGAGAAAATTCTAATTTCTATTCCCCGTAAGTATGATGCGATCGTGACTATAATTGAGCAAACCAAAGATCTATCTAGCATGTTAGTGACAAAACTAATGGGCTCTGTTGAAGCATATGAGAAAAGATTGAGTAGGCATAATATAGATTCTATTGTAAATGCCTTTCAATCAAAGCTTAAATTACGAGCTCAAAATAAAGAATATGGAGGCAAGAAATATAGTGGAGAAATTTCTAGAAATAAAGGAAATTCTAGAAGTTTCTTTAAGACTAATCAAGATACATATCCTCCATGTGGCATCTGCAAGAAGACAAGTCACTTGGAGAAAGACTTTTGGTATTGAGGAAAGCCATAGTGTCATTACTGTAAGAATGTTGGTCATATGGAGAAAATTTACTGTAATAAAAACAAGCATCAAGCAAATTTCGTTGAAGAGCATGATAGTGAGCAACATCTTTTCTATGCTACCCAAGATTCCAATGATGAAATAGGTGGAAGCTGGTACTTGGATAGCGATTACGGCAATCACATGGCCAAAGATAAGAGCATCTTCAAGGAAATTGATGACTCTGTCAAAATCAATGTTTGATTGGGAAATGGCACCATGGTGGAGTCCAAAGGCAAAGGCACTATCATGGTGGAGACAAAGAAAGGTATGAGACTCATCAAAGATGCTTTACTTGTTCCCATTCTTAAAGAAAATCTCTTGAGCATTGGTCAAATAAAGGAAAAAGTCTATGTCCTACACTTTGAATGAGATACATGCACAATATATGATAATTATAACAAAAGGCTAGAGATAGCCTAAGTTAAAATGGAGAAGAGAAATAAAAGTTTTTGGATAAGCTTTAAATGTATTACTAACATTGCCATAAAAGTCCAAGTAGATGATTCATGGCTAGGGCATTGGAGATTTGGCCATTTTAACACCTACGCCTTGAAACTACTATACCAAAAGAATATGATGAGAGACCTACCATGCCTAAAAGAAAATAATGAAGCTTGTGAAGGATGTCTTCTTGGAAAGCAACATAGATTACCATTTTCAATTGACAAAGCATGGATAGCTAAACACTTGTTGGAGCTAATCCATATAGACATTTATGGATTGATGAGGACACTATCACTTAACAACAACATGTACTTCATCCTCTCATTGATGACTTTTCTAGAATGACCTGGGTGTACTTCATTAAAAAAAAGTTAGCAGTCTTTGGAATATTCAAGACGTTTAAAGCTCTCATTGAGAAGCAAAGTGGGAAACATATAAAAGTACTTAGAAGTGATTGAGGCAAAGAGTACAACTCCCACGAGTTTGATAAGTTCTGTGAAGATAAAGGCATTGAGCGACAATTTATAGTCACATATTCTTCGCAGCAAAATGACGTCTCTGAGAAGAAGAATCACACAGTCATGGAGATGGCTAGATCAATGCTAAAAGAGAAGTTTGCCCAACACCTTTTGGGCAAAACCAATTTACACTACAGTCTACATACTCAATAGATGTCCTACTAAGATAGTACAAGACAAGACTCCTATCAAAGCATAGGGTGGGCAAAAATCATCAACTAAACACCTACGAGTATTTGGATCTATCTGCTACATACATGTTCTAGATAAGAAGAGACATAAGCTAGAAGACAAGACTATATGAGACATTTTCTTGGGGTACGGTATATAGTCAAAAGGCTATCGAGTCTATAACTTGTAAACAAAGAAGCTCATTATCAATCGAGATGTTGAGGTTGATGAAAATGCTTCTTAGAATTAGGAAGAAGAAAAAGTTGTGAGAAACAACATTCCTATTATAGTGCAATAACCTTAGGAAGAAGTTGAAGAAGTAGCAGGGGATCCAGGTACGCTTCACCTTCACAACAACAAGATTCCTTACTAGAGTCTACTCTAAGACGAGTAAGATCTTTGGTGGATATATATGAAACGTGCAACATGGCTATGTTTGATCATGATTGCTATGAAGAAGCATCAAAGCAAGAAGTACAAGTTAAGGCAATGGAATAAGAGATTAAAATGATCGAAAAGAATAATACTTAGGAGCTCGTAGATTGTCCACATGGAAAAGACATCATTGTAGTAAAATGGGTGTATAAAACAAAGCTCAACCTTGATGGTACCATACAAAAACACAAGGCTAGACTAGTTGCTAAAGCTACTCAAAACAACCTAGAGTTGACTACAATGATACATTTGCCCCAGTTGCTTGCCTAGATACAATTAAAGCTTTAATATCTCTTGCAGCATAAAAAGGGTAGAGCATCTACCAATTGGATGTCAAATATACCTTTCTAAATGGAGTGATTGAAGAAGAGATTTATGTTGAGCAACCATAAGACTTCATCAACAAAGGCAATGAAGACAAAGTGTTGAGACTAAAAAAACTTTATATGGTCTCAAGCAAGCTCCTTGAGCATGGTATAGCAGGATTGATCAGTACTTCACTGATAAAGGATTCAAGAGGAGTAAGAGTATGGATGGCAAAAAAACCCGCGCCTACAGATAAAATCCGCCACGGGTAGAAAATGGGTACCTTAAATGGATACCTGCGAATATTTTAAATGGGTATATTTGCTACCCATTTATAAACGGGGCGGGTACAGGTATCATGGTACTCGTACCCGCAGATACCCGCTACCCGTAATTATATATTTAGTTAAATAATTTTATATATTAATATAGATAAAATTATATAAATTTATCCAAAATTTTTAAAACGATTGTTTATTATGAGAGAAATCTTATACAATTATATTACAAGAGAAAAAGAACATAAATTTGTGAGCATTTAAACTATTTTTTTTTAAGAAAAATTGTTAGAATAATTAAAAGTTATATTCAAAGTGATTATTTTAAACAATAACTCTTTAATTTATAGATTTAAATTTATAAATTTAAAGTGATATTTATAGTATTTTATGATTGTCCACAACATATAAAATAAATTTATTTTATTTTATTTTAATTTTTTTGAAAGTATCCACGGATATCTGTGAATATTAAAAATATCAGTGGGTATCCGCTTAACGGATACCTGCGCAGGTAACGGGGCGGGTACGGGTACAGATTTTGTTTGGCAGGACGGGTAGCAGGTAGCTACTACCCGTACCTGCCCCACCCCATTGACATCCCTAAGTAAGAGTAAGCCAACATTACATGTTAAGACTCAAGGTCAGCATGATACTCTCATTGTCTCCCTTTGTGTAGATGATCTTATCTATACAGGAAACAATATGAAGATGATGAATGATTTCAAAGAAGACATGATAAATACATTTAAGATGACAGATCTTGACTTGAAGAATTACTTCTTCGGCATATAGGTAAAACCACAAAAGGAAGGATATTTATCTCTAAAAAATACATTAAAGTACTATTGAAGAAATTCAAGATGTATGGTTACAAACCTATTACTACTCCGCTCGTTCTAAACGAGAAGTTACAAAAAGATGATGGAGCTCTAGAAGCTTATGCATCACGCTACAGGAGTTTGATTGGGAGTCTACTATATCTTATAGCCATAGGGCTAGACATCATATATGCTGCAAGTCTTCTATCAAGATTCATGCAGAGGCCAAGTCAAATTCACTATGGAGCAGCAAAAAGAATTCTAATGAAAGAGTTTGTTATATGATACAAAACCATGACCAACTCAAGGTTAATCGGCTTTACGGACAGTGATTGGGCAAGATTAATAGACGACATGAAGAGCACATTAGGATATGCCTTCTCATTAGGACCGGGATTTTTCTCCTGGGCGTCTAAGAAGCAAGCAACAGTTGCGTAATCAACAGTAGAAGCAAAATACATGGCAACTACAAAAACTACAAGTCAAGTAATATGGCTTTGAAGAATACTTGGAGAAAAAGGAGAACAATAAGATGGTCTTACCATAATCTACTACGACAACAAATCAACAATTGTAATGGCGAGGAATTTAGCATATAGAAATTAAAGATCACTTCATCAAAGAAGCAGAGGCAACTAAGCAAATTTAGCTTAAGTATTGCAAGACAAAAGATCAAGTTGCACACATATTTACAAAGGCACTACCAAGAGTCAAGTTTAAGCAATTACAAACTATGCTTGGAGTTTTTGAAATTTGCATCAAAAAGGAGAGTTAAAAATGATGCAAATTTCTAGAATATTCTTGTAAAGTATTCACAATGAATTTAGAAAAATCTAGGAAAGAAATTCTAGAAACTTACAGAAATGTAGATTTAGAAAAATAACTAGAAAAGCTGAGAGAAAAGTGAGATAACTCTAGAATATTATATGTCTAGAACAATCATGTCATTGACCTTGCAAGCCTATAAATAGGCAAATGGTATCTACAGTGTAAAAAAAGCACTTCCAATATCAATAAAACCAGCCTTTCTATCAATTAACTATCAACTACAACTATCAATAAACACCTTACACTATCTCTCACTTACGTATCCCATCTATCAACAAGCCTCCTACATCTTCATTTCTAATTATATTCTTAAATTAATCTTTTCTAATTTTCTAAAACTAATAGGTTTCTACTAATTTGTTTGGTGGTTGTCTATTTGTTACAACAAATAAAATGTAGGCTAAAGTTAATTGCTAGTAACTAACAATTGTTTTGCTTGAATCAAATAATAAGGGTCTTGCTATCTAGTGCCCTGAAATCAATAAATGAAAAGTTTTTATTAGAAGGATTGAAATGGAAATCATGGAAGCGTGTACTACTACACTTTGTAATTTTTATTCCTTAACCAGTGCCTTAGGGGATTCGCTAGCATTTTCTAAATAATAAACTTCAAGTGATATTAATCCTCAATAAAATGATGTCACTTTCTCTCTCTATTTTCAATACTTTCGGTACCAACCAAGTCTCATGTCTCAATCTTTTTATTATTTTTTATCTTTTTTTTTTTTACAGTAGTTGATGCTTTTAGAACACGCTTAAGGGCAAGTGTACCCTATCGCAGTAGTAACAATGGACTTGAGTCCAGATATCATACTTGTAACGACCTGCGACGTCACCTGTAACGACCTGTGACGTCAGCCACAGAGTCGCCACAATGAAGAGGTACTATTTGCTCAAAACTTTGACAAATATAGACACTTCATTTTCTTTTTAAATTCATTATTATGGAAACTCTTAATTAATTTTGTTATGAAAATATGAATAAATTTTTAATTTAAAGTAAAGTAAATGTCATCAACACCTCAGAAGAAATAGTAATTTAAAAGTATCTCATAAAATAAAACCACATCGGCAGGAGTCATCAAAACATATAAAACTACAGTCATTCAAAAGTACAAGTCATGGACCATTATAGGTGAGTTCCAAACTTACAACCAAAACGGGGAAAGGGTTACAAGAACTTACACCTTAAGAATTGACCGTTTACACTACTCATAATACTAACTAGTCCCCTAAGGGTAATGAGGAGAGGTAGATGGCGTATCCTCATCGTTTTTGTTCTCATAGTGACCTTGCTCGAAACCATGTCCACGTCCTTAAGTCACCGCATAAAAATATCCTACGGTAGGCCCTAAAGTTCCCTCAAGAGAGGAAATGTATAACAAAAGTTAGTCGAATTTGCCTCTTAGTCAAGAGTCCATCCAGTGCCACTCCCTTGGATTGTAGGGAGGAGCTCGATATACTAGGCATCTCGTGAAATCTCGATGCGTCCATTTGCTCCTGCGATTAAGGCAATCGCGATCATCACAGTCACACACACATAGACCACACAAGCAAGGATCATCACATGTCCACGTCCTTAAGTCACCGCATAAAAATATCCTACGGTAGGCCCTAAAGTTCCCTCAAGAGAGGAAATGTATAACAAAAGTTAGTCGAATTTGCCTCTTAGTCAAGAGTCCATCCAGTGCCACTCCCTTGGATTGTAGGGAGGAGCTCGATATACTAGGCATCTCGTGAAATCTCGATGCGTCCATTTGCTCCTGCGATTAAGGCAATCGCGATCATCACAGTCACACACACATAGACCACACAAGCAAGGATAAGCTACCAAAAAGAAAACATAGATGTACAACAGAAATATATGAAAAGGAAATAATTAGAATTAAATATTATAGCAATAGCATAGTCAACATTTCATACTTAATCACCATAAATCAAGCCAAGGAAATCAAATAGACAGGAACAACAGAACATCTCTGGTATGCAATGCCATGAAATGTAACAACTACTCCATGGAGACTATAGTGTTGAATGACCAGGTCGGAAGAATCCCTTAACCATGGTAAAATAAACGATACCTATTTGGGCAAGAAATGGCATGTGCCAAGACCATTTGGAGGATACCGGAATTGATTTGTGGAAGTGATGTAGTAGTCATGTCAAGATAGATATACATGGGTAGTGGCTTTACCATGGCATAGGATTTGTGAGTATCCTATTCTACATGTGGGATCTGCCCGTCTACCTATCTCCAAGGAAGCCCATCCTTCACTAACCCTTCCCACATAAGGTATGAGACCCAACCAAGTGACCATCAACTTATGTGTGTACTTGCCAACACAGCATAAGCTGCTACAACATAGTTGAAGCTGCAGACCCATGTACGTATGCATGACATGACCATTCACCAATGCATACCCAATATTGGCACCATATAATATAAACAAATCATTATACACGTGATTTAGTCGTTAATGTTATCACCATTATTCCCATCATTGTTTCACAACACTTATCCTAAAAAATAACACCATCGTGTGCCACCGCATTGGGCCTTATCCATTATTAGCCCATTATTATGTATCACAACATAGAGCCCTAACCATTGTTGGCTCTGCAAGAATATGATCCTATTTAGAGTGATCCCTAATTGAGGAAAAGCAGAGGTTTTATATAGAGTAACTTCACAACCCAAAGTCCTCATATAGAGCAACTTTGCCAATAACAAGTTGAAACTCTACTAAGAATGATTTAAATCCAACTGTAAAAGTTATTCAAAGAAAATATAAGTTCATTATCTCTAATTAGATTATTTAAATAAGCCATCATAAGATGTTGAAACATTGAAGATGCCTTAACAATATCAAAAGGCAAACAAAACCAACTCTATTTAAAAGATTTAGTTTTCGTAAAACTTGACTTTATAACTTTTTGAGTTATTCTACACAATGAAATCATTTAAAATACTTTTCAAAAATATATTAAAATATGTAAAATAGTGAATAATATATTTTATTGAACCTTATGTTTAAATTTTATTTTAAAAGATCCACCATTAAGTTTTTAGCACAAAAGATAGGATTTTTATAAAGTTATATATAGTTATATAAAAGTTATTAAAACTTATTTTCCAAAACAATTTCCAATAGCTTCCAGATTTCAGCCTTTGTTTTGAAAATCATTTTGGGATAGTAAACAATTTTTGATTAACATGATATATGCATGGTTGGAAAGGAAATTTTATCTATTTTCAAAAACAATAAATATCACCTCAAGAAAAAATCTACAAAAAAGATACAAAAATAACAAGATAGTAAGGTCAGGGTGACTTGTTGGAGGACCAATGAACATGTCTTGCTATTTTTCACCTCCAAACCAGACTTTTCAGAGACCAAACCTTTTATTTTCTGAAATTAAACTTAAAAACCTTTTCAAAATGACTAAGAACACCAAAAACCAAGGTTCACACGATTTTATATGATTTTTTGAAATTTCAAAGTTTTCAAAACCACTTTTAGTCAGAAAACAAGTACAACCTTCAGTTTCAAAAAATCATTAAAAATAGAAAACCGAACCAAATATAGGCAAACCATATATTCTTGCAAATATTTTTGAGTCTACTTTTTGGTCGTTCAAATAGTTTCAACATTTACCTAACATAATTTTCCAAAATCACGTTTTACTACATGCTGCCATACTAGTATTTTCAGAAACCAAGCACAACTTTCAAAAGGCTTAACTTTTTCGTTTCTTAACCTTTTAATGTATTTCTTGAGTCCATTTGGAGAAAATTGTGTCTAGTTTACAAGTACTCAAAAATATTAATCACAAATCTAGATATCACAAAAACAGTGCACCGTGCTCAGTCAAAAAAACGAAATAACATCAAGAGCATATTATACTCAAGCACGAAAATGTTTGCTTTCATCAAGTTAGCAACTTTTAAAAATACCAACAACATTTATAAGCAACAAACACATCAAAAATAGAATGATCACAGTCCAAGCACCAGGACAAAGCTTAGCTTTCCTTACAATATGTTAAGATCCTTCAAGCTTGCAAGAGGGTTGTGGGATAAAAGGAGTTTTTCCTTCAAACTTTGGCAAGATGAACCATCAACCAACACCAAGAATGGTTGGCATAAGACATAGACACAAGAAGGAACAACATTTAGAACCAAGAAGGTAAAGAAAAGACCTAGACCACTTAGGTCTTAATAGAAAAGGGAAGATGAAGGAAGAACAAGATGAAAAGGATGGAGCTTTACCTAGAACCACTTCTTCGACTCTCTAGCTTCTACCTTCTCTTCCAATACTTAGAGAAATCTAGAACAAGCTCTCTCCTTCTCTCAAGCCCACGTTTCTAGAGGGAAAGATTGAGGGGAGTTTTGGCTTCTAAGCTTATTTTCAAGACAACTTAAGAGGGGTAATTTTGGAATTAGCAAATTAGAAGGTAAATTTGAATTAAAATGAAAAAAGATTTCACCTTCTCCAAGGAAAGGGGTGGACGGCCATGAGAGAAAAACAAGGGGTGGTTAAGTGGTTTTTGTACACTTTAAGACACCATGACAAGACTAGTGTGGGAATTTGGGAAAAAGCATATAATTTGTTTGCAACTAATTTGGTTTGTCTAGGAACTAATAGTTAGATTAGTTGGGTTGGGTTTGGGAAAATGTGTAGTCTAGGCTTAGATAGTAGAAATTTTGAATTTCTCATATTGACAATGAAAAATGTGATCAAATACCAAATTTCATGAAATTAGGTTTAGGGTTCCTAACACCTGAATTAATTAAAATAATTTTATTGATATTAGAATCTAAATGAGTTTATGACTCTTTATAATTTCTCTAGTTATGATTGAACTAACTCTATCTAATCAGACAGTTGAATCTACTTTATCTGACAGGATTCTAGACAAGTTTTTCAACGAACAAATTGATCAGGAATA
The DNA here is from genome assembly GCA_004329165.1 of Spatholobus suberectus. Lineage (NCBI taxonomy): Eukaryota > Viridiplantae > Streptophyta > Magnoliopsida > Fabales > Fabaceae > Spatholobus > Spatholobus suberectus. Next base: position 10,556,729 of record CM014730.1, on the reverse strand, counting down.
AGATTAACTTGAGAATAAGGAAAACTACCAACTTGACTAGAATTCAATCATAATTAAATTTAATTAATTATAATTAAATTCCATAACCCGACATTGTCTATCAAAACTTTGCAAATATTTTTCCACTTATCTAATAATAGTGCAGATCGAATTCCTGCAGAATCCTTTTGCAGAAATTTACACAGAAGACAAACATAAGTTTTAATTAATTCTTTTCATAGGAAATTAAATTTGGTTTTTATTTTTAAATTATTCAAACACTTATTCATAGATTAAGAAGAAATAGGTATTACAATACCCAAAGGACTAATATGGAGTACCTTTTAGAGAAATTTCTACGTACATTGTCTAGGTATTTGAGTTTTATGGGTTGAGTTCAAAGAATCAAAATGCAAGGGCTTGCAAAAAAGAATAATTAAAATTAAATTGGATTTCAATAAGTTAAGAACCTAGGATTATGGATTCGCCTATGCCTTCAATTTCCTTCCCCCTAAGTTAAAATGTAATTTTATTTTCAAGTTCAATTGTCAATATCCCCCTACCAAGTTCTTTCACAACCTTTGGTCACGGGCTGTAAAAAATCTTTCCTATGTTGAACCCCTGGTTGGTCATGCAATGGTTTAATCCAAGAAAGGATTAGAAACAAGAGGGTGAATGAATTCGATTAAGAGCTTAGTTCGCAGTTTGATTATGCAACATCCTAAACCCAATTACCTTAGAGGTCTACTAATTAATTACGATATAGTCATCAATTAATTAACTAATTAAAGACATGCAACAAGTGATCAATTCCAAACAATATAATGAAGAACACTAAGGCAATTCAATTGAAAGAAAAAAGGGAATAAAATTAACAATCAAAATAGGGTTCCGGTTATCTTAAGCATGGCTACACCACAATCCTAGCCTTGGGATTAATTTTCCATAGCAATAGAGAAGCAACTCATTACAATATATATCATTAGAAACTAAAGGTAAACTTTAACAAAAAGACTAGCCTTCAGCCTCTCTGTCTACTGGGATGCAAGGAGAATCCTTTGAAGCTCTCGGGGAGTCCTTCCTTTGTCTAAATCCAAGAGAGAGAATAGAATACAGATGAGATCAAAAAGTTTGGCCCCCTCATTCTATTTGTAGCTGAATTTTGAAATTTAGGTGCAGGAGTAGGGGGCTCAACCTAATCAAGTATTTGCATGTTCCAGGCCCATTAAGGGTAAAAATAGTGAAGAATTTGGACCTCAGACTCACCCGGCAGGGTTTAAAACCCGCTGAGCGACTTTTTCAAAGCTCTGTGCTCGCGTCGGGCGGCTACTCGAATTTGCTGGGCGTGCTGACCCACTGGGCGGCCTATAAGACCCGCTAGGCAGGTGCAACCTTGGCGGGTCCCAAATGCGTTTCTGAATCTCTTTTTGGCTTGTTTTTGTGCCTGTGGTGGACTCATTGTGTGATCCTCACTTTGGTCCTTGCTTCTTTTAAGTCTTCTTTAACTAGTACAATACTCCTTTATGCTTGTGGGACTATATTTCCTTTCTCTGCTCATCTAACTTCCTTCACAAAATCCAACAAAATTAAGGCAATTCATGCAATTTTAAATAAAAAGCTTAGAAACGCACATCACATGAAATTCTTCATTAATGGTCTATTTTCTCACAAATTTCCTATGAGCCAATGCAAAAATCATGGGAACTTGCTCTATAAATCTACATAAAATATTGATTTATTACAACCTAAACTTAAGATTTTGCTTATCCTTAAGAAATAATTTGCACAAAAAGGGTCTGAGCATATCCTTCAGCTTCAATTCAAATGCATTTCCAATCAATCAACTCAGTCTTTCCAAGAGCAAAATAAGTTAACACAAGATAGTAAATCTCCTGCCTACACTTTCTACCTACGTTACTCTCCTCAAGATTAAGTGTTTTCACTCAACTCACCAATACTTGGGTTCTGTTTACACTCAACATCATCACACATTATTCCTACCATATGCTTGACAAGAGTCTAAAATTAGAATTACAAAACAAGTGCACACACTCAACAGGTCTTTCTAGGTTGTAATGGGGCTAAGGTCACCAGTGGGTAAGAATGTTTGGAACTAGGCTAAGCTATTGAAATTAAGGGACTACCATCAGTATAATCTCAATCATTTCATCACTATTGTTCATCCCTTGGCATTAATATTTTTGCTTGCCAACTTTTCATCCCCATTTATTTTGCAATAACAAAAAATGTAAATGTAAAGAAAAATTGTATTTTTTTTTTAACTTTTTCCTCTTTTTTTGTTTTTGTTTTTTTTGCATATACATATATATAAATAGGAAAATTTTAATGTTACTGTACCCTCACCCCAAACTTAAGTTGTTGCTTGTCCTTAAGTAACTCCAAACTTAGAATCCATCTACAAGTAGCATGTAAGAGTAGATCCCTTAATTCCAATTAAGAGGGACAAAATTGTTTTTCACTTTTAGGCTTGTAAATAGATAATTTAAAGAACAAATGGAATAAGGCTTAAGGGGGCTGGCAAAGGGTAATTGTGCAGGGTGGCTAATATTTGGTACTCAAAGAAAAGAAATGTGCCTTTATTCTCACATGCAAAGAAGAAAATACACTAAACGAAAGTATCTGTTTAGGCTCAATTCTCACACAGGGATGAGAGTAAAGAAACTACAAAGCACAGGCAAATTTAAGACTAGTAAGTGTTAATAAGCAATACTCTAAAAGGTCATGTGTATCAAATTGTGAGTGACATACATAGTAAAGTGACAACTTAAATTTTCAAAGAACACAGTAATAGGCAACAGTCAATAGTGATATTAAAATAATAGATGAAACAAAGGTATCACATAGTCATCGCATCAGCATATAGAGAATGGTTTAGTACAATAGACCAACATACATGACAAACAGTAAGAAACTAAGAAGAAAAGGAGGGACTTGTATGGAATATAACTCAATCCTTACAACTAGAGGCAGCGATTAGTAACTGCTTGAGTAAATGCCATCAACATTATCTCCAGTAGGAGGGAAGTCCAAACTATTGTTGCAACTGCTACGAATCTCTAGAACATGTCCTAAAAGTACTTAAACTTAAACAAATCAAGGGAGAAAGCACCAATAGGAAAAAAAAAACTGAAGAGAAAACAAAATGGAAGAAAATGAAATAAAATAAAATAACAGACACAACTTGCCTCCTAGAAGCACATATTTAATGTTGTGAGCTTGACGAAACCCCATTAGGGTTCAGTTTTCAAGGAGGTTGATATGTTTGACTTGTACCAAGCCCTGAATGTTTTGAAGTCTTTGCCATATCTTCAGCTTGTACAAAATTGCAAGAAGCAAAAGAGGAGGGCTTCTTCAAGGAGTCTAAGACTCTAAAAACCACCTCCTCATCATTAAGCCTCAGGGTCAATTTCCCATGTCGGACCTCTAACAGAGCGTCAGCCATGTTAAGGAAGGGATGTTTTAGGATGATCGGAACATCCTCATCCTCTTCTATATCAAGCACAACAAAGTCGGTAAGGAAGATAAATTTGTCTACCTTTACTAACACATCCTCCACTACTTGCTTAGGGTGAGCTATTGTCAGCCAATTGAAGAGATATGCTAGTAGGTTAGCATTCTCACATCCCCAACTTATTAAAAATAGAAAAAGGAATTAAATTAATACTAGCTCCTAAATTACACAAAGCCTTTTTGAAGTAAGAGTTACCAATGGTGCAAGGAATTGTGAAACTCCTTGGGTCCCTAAGCTTAAGGAGCAACTTCTTGAGTACCACAGTAGAGATTGAGGCTAACCAACTCAAATTCCCCAAGTTTCTTTTTGTTAAAACAATTTTCTTTAAAAATTTTGCATACTTGGGCATTTGAGCCAAAGCCTCAGTAAAAGGGATGTTGATGTGCAATTTTTTAAAAATCTCAACAAACCTCTAAAACTGCCTATCTTTCTCTTCATCCTTCACCCTTTGAGGAAAGGAGATACTTACCTAAGGGGATGTAGTTACCTCCTTTCCTTGCTCATTTTCTCCAAGCTGGCTCTTATCAGTAAAAGCCTTATGTTGTGGTGGAGGGTTTTCTTCTTCCCTCTTCTGAATTGGTCCCTTTAGTGTTTTGTCACTCCTAAGAGTGATGGCCTTGACATCCTCCTTTGGGTTAGGTTCTATTTGAGTAAGGAGGGAACCTGGAGCTCTTTGAGACATTGGATTTGCTAGATTGGCTATTTGAATCTCCAAGGCTTTCATTTTGTCGTTGTTCTTGGCCATGTATTACATCATGGTCTCCTGCAGGCTAGGCCTTCTCTCCTCTTGTCTCTAATTCCAGTTCTACATGTGAGGGGGCCTATAGATGTTCTGATTCCGACTCTTCTACTGTCCACCACAAAAGAAGTTAGGGTGGTTTCTCCAGGCCGAGTTATAAGTAGAAGAATATGAGTCACCTTGAACCCGACTAGAGTTGCCCACAAAATTTGCCTCTTCAGTAGGAGGGTTAAAGAAATTGCTCATCTGGCAATCCTTCCCTTCATGGTCCACTTGGCCAAACTAATCAGAAGGGGGAGAAGCTACCTGAGCATATTGGACTTGAGCCTTCATTAGGGTTTCCAACTCCTTGGTGATGGTTTCCAATTTTTGCTCCATGGCCACACTAGCCTTTACTTGGTGTACCCCAACTGGCCTTTTCAGGATGTGTCCGTTGCTATAGGAGCAGTGATAGTTGTTTAAGGCCAGGTCTTCTATGATGGCAAAGGCTTCATTAAGGGAAATTTTAAGAATTGTGCCCCCGTAAGCAACATCAATAGAGAGTATATTTTGGGTTGAAATCCCGTCTTAGAAGATCTGAATTAGTTGTCCACACAAGGTATCCATGATGGGGGCATTCTCTGATTAAATCTTGGAAGCGCTCCCAAGCCTTAAATAGTGACTCTTGCTCATATTGAACAAAATTCACTATGTCCTTTTTTAGTTGGCTTGACCATGCCGGAGGGAAATATTTTGTCAGGAACTTTTGGGTGCACTAGTCCAAGGTAGAGATAGATCCTCTTGGCAAAGAAAAAAGCCAGTCCACCTCCTTTCCCATTAAAGAGAAAGGGAATAAGCCAAGCCTGATAGCGTTGGCTGAGACACCGTTGTATTTTACAGTGTTCATAATCCTTAGAAACTTCTTTAGATAGCCTAGGTGGTCTTCAAATGGTAGGCTCCCAAATTGCCCTGAGTTTTGCACCATGGAGATCAATGTAGGTTTTAGCTCAAGGTTGTTTGCCTCCATGGTGGGGTAGCAAATGCTGTCAGTTACCCCTATCTGAGGGGCAAAGTAATCTTGGAGGGTTTTCTTGGGTTCTTCTCCGGCCATTAGTCTTCATTCTCTTCTTAACCAGTGGAAGAAAGGGATGCAAAAAGAAAAGAAAAAGTAGACTCTAAATAATAAAATACAATCAAATAAGATAAAATAGGAACAGATACGATAAGATAAAAATAAATAAGTAAATAAATAAATAAAGTAAAATAATTCAAGATAAAATAAAATAAAAGAGTAAAATAAGATGAGATAAGATAAGACAAAATAAAATAAAATATTACCTAATCCAATTGGAATTTCTCTTTTTTAATATCGCACAATCAGTCTCTGGCAACGGCACTAGAAACTTGGTGCGTCTAGAACACGCTTAAGGGCAAGCGTACCCCATCGCAGTAGTAACAATGGACTTGAGTCCAAATATCGTACCAAAAAGACTGATATGGAGTACCTTTCAAAGAAATTTTTATGTACGTTGTGTAGGTTATTTAAGTTTTATGGGTTGAGTTCAAAGAATCAAAGTGCAAGGGGATGCAAAAAGAATAGTTAAAATTAAATTAGATTTCAATGAGTTAAGAACCTAGGATTATGGGTTCGCCTATGCTTTCAATTTCCTTCCCTAAGTTAAAATATAATTTTATTTTCAAGTTCAATTGCCAATATTCCCCTACTGAGTTCTTTCACAATCTTTGGTCATGGGTTGTAAAACCTTTTTCCTGTATTAAATCCCTGGTTGGTCATGCAGTGGTTTAATCCAGGAAAGGATTAGGAACGAAGAGGCTGAACAAATTCGATTAAGAGCTTAGTTCGCAATTTGATCATGCAACGTCCTAAACCCAATTACCTTAAAGGTCTACTAATTAATTATAGTATGGTCACCAATTAATTAACTAATTAAAGACATGCAAGGAGTGATCAATTCCAAACAATATAATGAAGAACACTAAGGCAATCCAATTGAAAGAAAAAAGGGGAATATAATTAATAATCAAAATGGGATTCCAATTATCTCAAGCATGGCTACATCACAATCCTAGCCTAAGGATTAGTTCTCTATAGCAACAGAGGAGCAACCCATTACAATATATATCATTAGATACTAAAGGTAACCTTTAACAAAAAGACTGGCCTTTAGCCTCTGTCCATTGAGATGCAGGGAGAATCCTTTGAAACTTTGGGTAGTCCTTCCTTTGTCCAAATCCAAGAGAGAGAGTATAATAGATATAAGATCAAAAAGTTTGGCCCTCTCCTTCTATTTGTAACTAAATTTTGGAATTAAGGTGTAGGAGTAGGGAGCTCAACCTAGTCAAGTATGCACACGTTCTAAGCCCATTAAGTGTAAAAATCTATGTTTTGAAAATCGAACCAGACTAGCCAGTCAGACTAGAAAACTGGTGAACCGGTCACCTGACCGGTTCAAATATACCACAAAACCAGCTTGAAGAAAAATTGGTCAAAGAACTAGAAAACTAGTCAAAAAATAATAAATCGGTCAAAAACCAACCAAAAATCAATTCACAACTGGTCAATGAAAAATACTTAATACAACATTATTTTGATTTTTTCTTATTAAAATAAAAACCAACCTAAAATATTTATCATTTTCTTTTTATTTTAAATATAAACTTGTTTTTATTAATAAATGTTGGTGTGTATAGTTAAAACTTATACTTAAGTATCATGACATATTTGATTTGCACTTTTGTAGGTATTGTAAATGTAAATAACCTATAAAATTATGTTTTATTTTTAATTTTTAGTTTTATAAAGTTATGATATTATATTTTTAAATATTATTTAATGTATTATTTAATTATTATTATTATTATTATTATTATTTTATCATTGAACCTTGAACCAATGTCTTGACCGGTTCAATGACCGGTCCTGTTTTAAAAACATTGGTAAAAATAGTGAAGAATTTGGACCTTGGACTAGCTTGGCGGGGTTAAAACCTGTTGGGCGGCTTTTTCATAAAGACCAGCTTCTTTCTCGCGCGAGGCGGCTGCTTGGATTTGCCGGGCGTGCTAACCCACTGGGCAGCCTATAAGACCTGCCAGGCGGGTGCGACCTTGGTGGGTCCCAAACGCATTTCTGAGTCTCTTTCTAGCTTGTTTTTGCGCCTGTGGTGGACTCCTTGTGTGATCCTCACTTTGGTCCTTGCTTCTTTTAAGTCTTCTTTAACTAGCACAATACTTCTTTATGCTTGTGGACTATATTTCCTTTCTCTGCTCATCTAACTTCCTTTGCAAAATCCAACAAAATTAAGACAATTCATGCAATTTTAAATAAAAAGCTTAAAAATGTACATTACATGAAATCCTTCATTAATGGTCTATTTTCTCACAAATTTCCTATGAACTAATGCAAAAATCATGTGAACTTGCTCTATAAATCTACATAAAATGTTGATTTATTAGCAGTGTACATTTTACTTCTCTCTTTATATAATTGTTTTTAATGCTATTGGAATAATTGAGTGCCTAAGTTTTTGTTTGTTATCATTAGTCCAAGAAGAAAATTCCAAATTTGAAATCCTATAAGCTTTGGTGATGCATTTCCTATTCAGATATTACAAAAGCCTTAAAAGGGTGTAATGATAACCATTTTTTATGTGCTTTTTGTTTGATTATTGGGAAATCCTTTGAAATTAAATCTTTAAAATTAAAACAAACATTAAAAAAAAAGTTCAGTAACAACATTTTGGATGCATTTCTTGTTTGGGTATTACAAAAGCCTTGAAAGATAATGATAATTATTTTGGATGCACTTCTTGTTTGATTATCACGGGAGCCTTTCAAATAAAAAAATTCAAAATTTCAAAACTACAAAAAAAAAATCAACTCACAAAACATTTTTTCTACCCAAAGAACTACATAACATTGAATCTCCATTGCACTTGTAGATATGTTAGAACAAGGCTAACACAACTTGTTGGGCAAAAAAATATATTTTCATAAATGTTTTCCTTCCATAAAATTCATTAATAAGGGATTTTAATAAAATGTAAAAAGTATTTGTTTTGTTATATAACTTAATAAGCAAGAGGAAAGTCAATTTTATTTTACGTGTTAGGTTAAAAGGTAACTAATGTAAAACAAACATTGTAGGGTGCTAACATAATCTCTACACGTAATCAACTCCCGGATCCTTCTCTTGGTTCAAGACCATTTTTAGGATTTTTCTATATGTTTTCTCTTAATAAACTATGGTGACGATTTCTTGTTTTAACCTTTCTTTTTGTTGTCTCGCTGTGGCCTCGGTTATGACACCATTTTATTCATTACTCATTTTGTGTTACTCATCCCAAGCTAGAAATGTTAATTAGCACTTCCAGCCTACATGGGGCTATTAGAGATGTAAAAAGTTAGTTACAGATTAATTAAATTAATTAGGAAATTAGTTATTATGATTGACTATATATATAAGCCACATTGTACTCATGTAACCTCACTTTTCTCATTTTTGAATACAGACTTATTTTCAATTTCATACACTTTTCTCTCAATTCTCTCCTCTGAACCATGAATTTTGACACATAAGTCTTTCAATTTGGTGCACATCTCATAAGTTATATGAACATGTACTGTTGGATAACTTTTGTGTGAGTTCGCTAGGGCAGTAACAACAATTGCATATATGTCTCATTATCAAATCAAAATTAAGCTTATTACAAGTTTTTTTTTCTCCTTTCTCAATTTCAGCACACCACTGAAACATAATAGCAGGAACATCCTTTATTACAGAACACATACACCGCTGAAACATAACATCGGAAATATTTTTTTTATAACAAAACACATATACCTGATAAATGTAAGCAATAGATAACAGAAAAAGAAACTCGAAGAACTTATAAGTTATGGTCATAGGACATAGCGCACAGTGTGTCGTAGAGGGAAGCAACACATCCCTCCATACCATCTCCTTCGTTTACGCATTATCTACAACTACAAAGTTTTTTATTTATTAAAACGGAGTAAAATTTTGGTTATACTCACCTTAGCTTTAGTGGAAAGGAAGGGAATGGAATGGTGAAGTTTTTATTCTTCTTCTTCTTCTTCGTGAACGGTTCGAAAGCAAGCAAATTCTTTCTCTCCTTCCTTTCCCTTATGTAGTTTCCTCCCTTCTAGTTGTATTCCTTAGCAAGTACCGACGCTCCCATTTCTCTCTTTCTCTGTCTTTAAGTTACAAATCACCAAGACCCTTAAAATATTAATTTCTTCTCTCTCCCTCCCTCATCTTTTCTATACCCTAAGCACTGGGTCTTTATCACCCAATTAATGCATATACATTATATCTAATTATTATTATTATTAAACTATAACAATTAAAGTAAAACACTTGCTGGTAAATAAAATTAAATTTGGATTTAAAATTTTATCAGCCTATTTAAGCATAAATGCATTGTTAAATTACTAGGACCATAAATAAATATTACGAGGGTATTACACTCTACATTAAAGCAAGTTCATGTCTTTTGGACTGGGTAAATCATTTGGTTTACTTTCTAACCCCATCAAGTGTCTCATGGTTTTTTTGGAATTCAAAGATAATAAATTTCTTCTAAAATCACTCTAACAGAGTTATGCAGGTTGGTCAAATAATGTTTCAAAAAGAAATAACATAAGTTTAAGTAGCACAATCTTACGAGTTGGAGACAGTCTCTTAATTAACAGCTTAGACCTAAGGGGTTCCAATTGGTTTTTCAGTGGGACATATTTAAAAATAAAATTGAGAATTAAGATTAGTTGGCAGTAATGAACAAAATAGAAGAACAAAAGGTGAGTTCGAGTATTCAATTAAGGTCAAAGAAATGGAGTAATTGAGTGAAAATAAAAGATGAAAAGCGGATGGAATTGAATTTGTATAAAAAGAGGAAAAACATAGGGAAAATCAACATAAAAATTCCTTTATCATTGCTTGGACCCAAAACCCAATAATAGGATATTTCACTTCTTTTTTTAATGGATCAATTTTCAAAAAAAAAAAAAAACCAAATCAAAAATTTACCAATTAATGAAAAAACAAAATAAAGAAATAAAAATAAGATGTGTGAATATTGACTTTTGTTCAAGTAAATAAAAATAAAATATGAAAGAAAGGGAAAAAAATTAATGAGTTTTCTTGAAGAGAAAAATGGTTTAAATGACTCTACTTTTATATGTTGAACATAAATAAAAAGATAATGTCAAGCTATATCTACCTAGTTGAGGTGTTCTTTGTGTCATTGAAAAGCTTGGAGAAAAATCTACCATTCATGTATCTACCTTGTAAACCAAAAATAACTTCTTGATAAAAATTGTGACACCTATGTGCATTAAGTTTAAACCTTATCGTTTTTACGTTCATTTTTAATCATGATTAAATTAATCAAACATCATTTACTAAATTAATTAAAATGAGCATAGTATTTTCCTGTTTTTAAGTCAAGTTAACATATTCGTATCAAATTATAAAGATGGAAAACAAAACGAAATCAATACTGAATGTAAACATCCAAACGTTCACATACATATATGTATACATATATATATGTCAAAGTCAGTCAAATTATACCTTTAATAACTTTTTGTAGAATGTATATTTAACTAATCATCCGTTGAATTATGTGGTATTATCTTCATAATCATGTATATCAAATTTCACATAATTTGAGCTTTTCTATATATGTTTTCTAACAATGAATATTTATATATATTTTAATATCATATATACGTTAAAATAAAGTGATGTAATGAACTACTAAATAATTTTGAAATTATATGAAATTTAATATAATTAATCTAATTAATAAAAACATCAAATTCAATGGTTAAATTGATTAAATTTGTACTCTACAAAAAGTTATTGAAGGTATAATTTAACTAACTTAAACACCTGGTGTCAATGGATTCTAACCCATCTCTCTCTGTGTGTGTATAAGCATCAACAATTTGTACAATAGCCATTGGGTCAATAGTCATTCATCAAGTCCAAAATACAAGGAAATTTTGAAACTAGTCAAAATATACATTAGAAAGTCAACTACCTACCCTCGTTGTATATACAACAAAATACAAGGGCCTAAGTCATAGCAGTAGTTAACTATATATGTACCCTCCCTTATCTACAAAAGGTAAAACATGGAAGCATTGATGTCATAAAAGTCCTCCCCATAGTCTGCCTCAATATCCTCTGAGTCCCTTTCTTCATCAACAACATATTATGCATGATCATTGGGCACCGAATATGGTGACCCATATTTAGAAGAAGAAGGGGATGAGGTAATCTAGCCATTCCCCATACCCTGCTGGTAGTCAAGGGGTGGAGAATAATTAGGGGAATCAATAGGGACCTTAGTTATAATACCTATTTCTTGATAGTATGTGGATAAGTGGTTGAAAAATTAAAAAGAAAAATTTATTTTAATTTCCAATAAAAATAATTAATTAAGACTTGTGTTTGTTTCATAAGTAATTTCTGTAGAAGAATTGTGCAAATTTCGACCTGTACTATATTATCCGATGAGTTGAGAAATCTTTGTAAAAAATTGATGAGCAATATAGAGCTATAGAATTTAGTTATAATTAATTTAAAATTGATTATAATTGGATTCTACAAGGGTTAATAGTTTTCCTTACTATGAGATTCATTTTATTCCTAACAGATCAGTTTGTCAAAAAGTTTATCTAGAAACTTATCAAATATGCTTGACTTGTCCAAAGACAGTTCAACCTTACCTTGAGATATTTTAATGATTCATAAATTCATTTAGATTTTAATATTAATTAAATTATTTTAATTGATTCAAGTGTTAAAAAACCCTAAACCTAATTTGATAAATTTAGTCTTCGACTACTCTTTCTTTATCAATGTAGGACGAAATTAACATTTTTTACTATGTAATCCTACACTATTCATCGCAACCCAACTAAACTAAATAACCAATTGATTTTTCCTAAGCTAACTAGTTAGTTCTATCCTAACTAAGTATCAAATCCTAAAGTATCTACACTAATCACATCATTCTTACATTTTGTACCCTAATTGTGCTTAAAACCGCCAAACTGCCGCTTGTTTTCCTAAGGTGACCATCCATTTCTAGCTTCTAGGAGAAGTTGGAATTGTTTTTCTTATTTCATTTTGTCTATTACCAACCCAATAGAAAATTCCATAATCACGTTTTAGTATATATTACCAGTTCAGCATGTTTAGAAAGCAAATACAACTTTCAAAAGGCATAAAATTTTCATTTATCATGCATTTCATGAGTCCATTATGAAGCAAATTTTGTCTAGTTTATACCAAAAAAACAAGCACTCAAAAATATTAACCACAACTTAAGTTATAACAAAAATAGTGAGAGGTGTTAAAGCTGAAACCTGAAATAGCAACATGACCCACAAGCAAATCTTCACAAAATCATTTCTTTTCATCAAGTCATCAAGTTTAAAGCATATCAACAAAATTTTTAAAGCATCAACCTCACAAAAACAGTATAGCATCACAACAAGGATACATAAAAAAGGGATAGCTTTCTTTACTTTCAAGCTAGGTCCTTCTAGAGGTTTTGAAGAGAAAATCACAAGAAGGGAGTTTCTCTTTCTACCTTTGCAAGAACAAGCACCAACCATCACCATGGATGACAATACATGATACCAACATAACAAAAGATTGCATTTTAGGACCAAGGAAGCAAGGAAAATAGTTTACATGACAACGATCTTGAATGAGAATGAGAGAATGAAGAAAGCGAGCAATTCACCTAAACACCAACACTTTAGCTCTTCTAACTTCCAACACACACACATCAACACTTGGAAAACTTTGAGAACAAGAGTGGGGGAAAGGCCACACTTCCACGGCTAGGGGCTTTTAAAGGAGGGGGAATAAGCTTTTGTTTTTGTACTTAGGTCCACTTTAGGGTAATTGTTTTATGAATTGTTTTTGAAATAACTCAATTCATCCACCCCCACCTTGAGTTATATTGGCCATTTTGTTAACATTATTATAAACAATTTTTTTATGTATATATGTATTTAATTTTATTACATTTAGTATATGAAATTGTAATGGTCGGTCAAATTGGTCTCTAAAATTTAAAAAAAAAAAGACAAAATAAACCCTGAAAATGTAAATCAACAATCAATTTATTTATATGACCATATATATATATATATATATATATATATATATATATATATATATTTACAGTAATAATATATTTTAAGAAATATTTACTTACAATGGGCTCAAATAATTGTAAATTTAATTAATAAATATAACAACATCATGTAATATTTTATACTAGTTTTATGTATACAAATATTATTATTTAATTTATATAATTAGTATACACACACACAATTATAATATATTTTTAAAAAACATTTTATTACAGTCGGATCAAATAATTTTAAATTTAATTGATAAATATAAAAAAACTATATGTATTATTATATGCATTTTTTATGTATATAATTATATGCAATTAATTTATATAAATATTATAGATATATATAGTTATAATATATTTTTTAAAATTTAATAGTGGTGGGTCCCACTGAATTTAAATTATACCTATATATGTTAAATAACTATAAATTTAACTAATAAATATAAAATAATACATTACATATTATTTATAAATATTATTATATATATTTAATATTTATTGTATTTAATTTATAATTAGATGCATACACAATTATAATATATTTTTAAAAACTTTAATTACAGTGGGTCCCAGTATAACTAAATTATGCAAATATATGTTAACTAATTAAAATTTCAATTAATAAACATAAAAACATATATAGTATTATATAATGAATTTATATTTCTTATATAAATTAAATAATTAAATTGTTTAATTTAAATAATTAGTAAAAATTCATTGTATAATTTGTAACATCCCAATTTTAGGTAATAGAAGTAAGAATATAATTATGGTCTAGATTGTCTATAGGTATTAAATAGTAGTTGTCCTTATATTAGAATATTACATGAGTAAGATAAAGTATAGTGGGACCCACTATAATTAAAGTTTTTAAAAAATATAGTATAATTTTGTGTGTGTGTGTGTGTGTATATATATATATATACTCAATTAATAAATAAAAAATATATATAGTATTATACAATAAATTTATATTAATTATATAAATTAAATAATTCAATTATTTAATTTAAATAATTAATATAAATTCACTGTATAATACTATATATATATTTTTTAATATTTAATAATTGAATTTTTAATATTTTGACATATATATGTATAATTTAATTACAGTGGGACCTACTGTAATTAAAGTTTTAAAAAATATAGTATAATTGTGTGTGTGTGTGTGTATTCAATTAATAAATATAAAAATATATATGGCATTATACAATGAATTTATATTAATTATATAAATTAAATAATTCAATTATTTAATTTAAATAATTAATATAAATTCATTATATAATACTATATGTATTTTTAAATATTTAATAATTGAATTTTTTAGGTTTAATTGTACTTTTTGACCCAAAATTTTGTAATTTTGCGAATTTTGCCACTTTAGAATTTTTTTTTTGCGAATTTTGCCCCCAAATTTCAATTTTCGTGAATTGAGCTGTAAGTAAAAAAAATGCTACAACTAAGACATTTTGTGGTGGTTTTCCCTTAAGCCACCACAATTAAGTTAATTTTGTGACTTTTTTTTTTTAATTGTAGCGGTTTTTCTACTTGGGGGCAAAATTCGTAAAAATTGAAAATTGGGGGGTAAAATTCGCGAAAATAATCTTAGGATGGCAAAATTTATAAAATTGTAAAACTTGAGAGGCAAAAAGTACAATTAAGCCAGTTTTTAACTATTTGACATATATGTATAATTAAATTATATTCTCCTATTAATGTTAACAAAAATGTATCATTAACACAATACCTATAATACTCACAAATAAACTCTATACATCTTGGCTCGTGCTCTCAAACGATTTATGTGGCAAAATTTGTTCCATCAAAAAAGCATCAGTTGACCATAAACCAAATTCGACATTACATATGAAGCTATTCCCTTTTTCATCATGAATAATAGTCTCATATGGACAATATATAAGAAGTGCATCCTTCACAAAATTTGCAAGCAATTTCTTAATCTAAAATAATTACGGAGGACTTGTTTAATAAAGTTAGGCTTAATTACATTTTTGATCCCTCTACCTTCATCATTTGTTGAATTTAATACCCCTTTTTTTTTTTGCAAGTTTGGTCCTCTCACTATTTTAATTATGCAATTTTATTTGTTCTATTAACTTGACATTCAATATTTAATGAAAATACTAACTTGACACTCTACTACACATTCACGCCAGCACATCAACATTATCGTTATGCTGTCACGATAACATTGTTCTACATATTGAATGTTAAGTTAAGTTTTTTATTATATTTAAATTATAATTGTTCTTCATACCTGGAATTCCCAATACTAGGTTCCAAGTGAATTTCCTTCTCCTATCTTGCAATCTTGCTGCTGTTGTTCTCCAACGTTGGTAAACAGTGTAGAGTATACCTACAAAGACATTCAGATATTTAAGTGAGCAAGGGAATTAGAAATATATATCTATATCTATATCTTGTGTGTGTGTGTGCCACTATAACGGTGTAGAACAGGTGGTTAGAGATTTGGAAGACCAATAAATGTGTTTAGATTATCAATTTTGTTTACGTAATGTATACTCTAAGACCCTAACATGCACTGTACGCATTGACATTGAGTACTCTTTCTCTGAAGTATATTTTTAAACTTCAAGTTATTTCATTATTTGTATTGTTTGAGAACAAGATCTAACAACAACTATTAGTAGATTTGAAATTAATTAAACTTAAGGCTTCCACACAAATGCGAATTTTACCACTGAAAAGTAATTTTATCAAATGATATTAAGCGCTACTTTTTTTTTTTTGTTGGGGGGTGGGGGAAGCTTACAAAATAAGCCTAAAGCTTTATGTAAGAAGTGATATGTTAAGCTAAGGTACAATGTAATGGACTATGAGTGACAGTCAACACTAGAATAAAATAGTCCAAAAGAAGCTCCTTACACTTGATAATTAACTTTTTGTCTATGGATTAGAGTACTCCTTCTACTCTTATTCCATTTTGATTTGCCTATAAAAAAACTCACGAATTTAATCTAACTTATTATTTTTGTGTTGAGTTGTATATTAAATGGTAAGTTTGTACATTAACTAACTCACTAATCACTATTATCTCTTGATACAATTAAGCCAAACATTCCCTTCCCATATAACATTCTTTGCAGCAAAAAGTGTAAAAAGAAGGGGGAAGTGGATAGATGTAAATTGACTTGAATTGAATTAAGAGTTATGTTATGTTACGCCGTAAAGCTAATGCTATGCACTGAAAAAAAAAAATATGAATTAAGAACCTATCCTTTTGTGTTTAGAAATTAGCAGCAATTTCTTTTTCATTACTTTTAAAGTGTATTACAATAATTAATTAATTATTGAGCAATGAAAAGAATAATGGTTATTCATAGTTATATACTTGAATCATATAGAAATGATAGATAGCAAATATTTTCTCAAAGGAAATCACACATTTTATTTGACAAACAAAAGGTAGAAAAAGAAACTTAAATTCACTAAAAAATAAGAAATAAAAGACAAATCAAAACCCTTTGATATGTGTGACAAGAACATATTGAAATTTTTTGAAACAAATTAAACATTTAAACTTTGTCACCTCTTTGGGCCAACTCTGAAAGTTCCAATCAGGATTCATCACTGCCATGGAACTCTCTAGCTAATCAAAACCAAGAGAGAATATATTGTTTTAGTTCAAAATTCGTAGAAACGAAAATGAGAGGTACCTTATAAATAAAAATAATGGATATACATTGTATGTGACCATGACCATCTATCTGTTTCTCTTTAATGCATGATATATTTTCTTACCATCATTGTCACATAGAGAAACTTTGGTTTGTCTGAACTTTTTATTTTGTTGTTGTTGGAAAGGAGTGGATTTTGATAATTCCTTTTGAAAAGAGTTTTACAGTGAATAAAAGTATTGCTTTTAAGTAATTTATATAAATTCCTAAATGACAAACAAAGTAAGAGTAGACATAGAAAGAAATTAATATACATAATTAATTAAATTAAATATTTTAATGATATTTTAGATAATCAACATCAAAATATATTTTTATAATAATTAAATATAAACATGAATATAAATACAAATATAAATATTTTTATCTTTGTATATACCTATGCAATGGTTTGAAAGAATAATGAAGTGCCAAATAAATACTGATTTTAATAGGGTTAGAAGATTTGAATATAAGTTCAAATTGATCTTCATAATCTTTTGAAGATACATATTAATTTTTTATTTATCATTAAATACCATTCACTAATATACCATGCATACTTTTGGATGTAGTCAAAGAAGACATATCTTAAATTAATATTTGACTAAATTAATATTTAAAATAATAAATGACTAAATCATTTTCTTTATATTAATATTTGACATATTTGAAATTAGTATTTGACTAAATTAATATTTATATTAATATTTGGCTAAAGTAATATTTGTAATTAATTTATTTTAAATATTTGACCATATTAATATTATGACACAATTAAATTTGGAATGAAATATTAATATGTAGAATTTAATGTTATTAATGTCATATTAAAAATATATATAAATAATTTGACTAATGCAATATTTGAAATTAATTTATTTTAAATATTTGACTATATTAATATTATGACAATTAAATTTGGGAAGAAGAATTAATATAGAATTTATTGCTATTAATGTAATATTTAGAAAATATATAAATAAATCTTTCTTTTTATACAGTGTGACACAATTTTGTTAATAATTAAGATTTAAAAAAATTATAAAACATATTTTAAAAATAGAAAATAGGCTCAGCACTGATAATGTAAAGTAGTTTTATACCGTCAACCAATCACAAACTACCATATATGGTAAATTTGTTGACTTTTATAATAACTACCTTAAAAGTTATACCAATAGTGATTTATAATTGGTTGACAGTGTAAAAGCTTTTACACTTATAGTGCATAGCCATTAAACTCTTTTAAAAATCTATTTGTATATAAGTAAACTAGTAGATTTTTTGTAACATTTAATGCTATTAATGTAATATTTATACAAATATATAAAGAAGTAGATTTTTTCTTATACAAGATGATACAATTTGCTATTAATTACTTGAGATTTTATAAAAAATTACTTTAGGTACACACACACACACATACATACATTTTTTCTTATATAGTATAACACAATTTTGTTATTAATTAAGATTTTATAAAAATTAGTTTACAAAACATGTTTTAAGAAAGAAAAATTCCAATATGTATTATTACAATATATAGAATTTAACATATATAAATACAAATAGATAAATATAATATAAAATAATATAATATTATATATATATATATATATATATATGTTCTAAATTAGACCTGAAAAGAGATATTAATATAGCATTTAATAATATTAATATAATATATTCAAATATATAAGTAAATAGCTTTATCATTTATAATATGACACAATTTTGTTATTTAATTAATATTTGAAAAAATAGTTTATAAAGAAAAATTCAAATGTATATTAAAATAATACAGAAATTAAAAAATATATATAAGTAAATTAAACTTGAGAAGAAATATTAATGTAGTATTTATACAAATATATAAATAAAAAGATTTATATATATATATATATATATATATTATGACACAATTTTGTTATATAACTAATATATTTAAAAAGTCTATGAATTTTGAAAAGAAAAATTCTAATAAGTATTAATATAATATATAAAAATTGATAAATATATATAAGATATATACTAATTTCTATCCTTAAATATATATTAATATATTGAAAAGATAGTTTATAAAGAAAAATTCAAATGTATGTTAAAATAATATAAAAAAATTGAAATAAAACAGGTCAGTATACAAGAAGGGAGTTGAATTGTGCTAGTGTCCTTTATAAAACTTTTTCAAAATGAACTTTTTGTAAGAACAAATATATGTTCCAAAGGAAGACTTTAGAAAGTAGGTTGGAAAATCATATGGATGTTGTGTAAAGAGAAGGGGTAAGAAGTAAGAATATACAAGAAACTTTTATAATGGTTCACTCTATAACTTAGAGCTACCTCTAGTCCCTTCAATCTTGGAGGTATTCCACTAATTGTTCCAAGTCACACTAAGTATTCTCACAACCTCTTTAGGCTTACACCAACCAGTAATCTACATTGAGATCACACAACCCCAAGTATTCTTTTTCACATAGCCTCTTCAGGCTCTCAACAATTCAAATCTTATCTTAAGGTATACACCAAAAGCTACTCACAGAATAAGGATATAACAGTAAAATAGTGGGAAAAAACTTTGTCACAAAGTGCATAAAAATCAAAGGTTGTACAATAGAGCTTTTGGAGTTTCTTCATTCTTATAAGTCTCATATATCTATTTCTTGATGTCCTTTGTGTAGACTTAAGAAAATGACCAATTAGGAAGGAGGGGGCCAGCCAAATGTACTAAGGTACAGCTCCAAGAGTGTGCTCATACACACCTTTTTTAGCAGACAAAGTTTGTCCTTTTGTGTATGTGAATATCCAATTTTATCTGGGTAGTCCATGCAACAAAATAATAATAATAATAAAAAGTAAAATATAAAAAAAATAAAAATAAATAATATGTTTATTGGGTCAAAATGTTTTAAGGCCCAGAAAAGAAAGAAAGGTTCAAATCATAAGTCTTTTGTTTTTTTATGCTTGTTGGATTAAAGAGCATTAGCCCATAGCCAATTTAAATGCATGAATTAGTGGGTTTTCTTATTGGGCCTAGCAAATTAGGCCCATTATTGCAAAAGAAAGAGAAAAGAAACACAAAAAAGGAAAATGTGAGAAGTGCCAGCCAATGAAAAACTTGCAATGCAAGTTTCTGGAAGGATATAAATAAACAGAAAGAGAGAATCGGAGGTGATTTTTTAACAAAAAATCTGAGTTCAGTGTTGGGGGAAAGCAAAAGGAGCGAGAAACAGTAGCAATTAAGAGAAAAGAAGAACAAAAGGGAGAACCGAAGTCAAAGAAGCAAAAGGAGCGTGAAGAGGAGAAAAGGAAGAAGCTATCGATTCAAGGTGTAGGGCTCATTTCAAAGATTGAAGAGATTGAATCCGTGAAGAATGAACCATGTTACTCGCATCTGAAATTGCTGATTCTTCGTATTGGCAAAGCTTGGAGGTACTATCCCTCATTTTCTTTGTATTGTTTTGCTTTATTTGCTGTTACGCGATTAATTGAATTTCTTCCTCATTCACTTCACGTTCCTATAATAACGTTGAATTTCTTCCCATATGCTCACACACGCACATGCGTCAATCTTGCAAATTCAAATGCAAGTATTTCCTATCTAGAATCAAACTCAGATCTCTGATTATGATTTACATCACAAAGCATGAATAAATTTTCAACAAGGAAATAAAAATAAAAAAGAAAAAATATTTTGAATCCTTCACCTATCAATTGAAGCCATTTGCAAAAATAGTAAATCAACCAAAATCAATCACCAATGACTTGCCAGCGACCTCTCTACGACAGTGGTGACTTCGGTTTGTTGTGTTTCGCAAGCAATAAAGCACAGTGGAGACAACTTGAAAAGTTGCACATGGATGCCAAGGTTAATGGCACCATTATCACTGCATCGAAAAAATAGTTGACGGGAGCGTCGATGTCGACGAGAAGTTGGAGGTCTCTATACAAACATCTCTTTGATTCATGTCTTACCGTCGTCAGAATTCAGGCTTGTGGTGGCTGCAGTGTCCAGTGGCAGGAGGTGCATTTCATTCACATAGCAGAAGTGGCGGAGGAGCAAGACGGATCCAATCATAGGACTAGAATATTAGGGCCTATTTCTAATGGATTATGGGCCTAATCCATGACTCTTTTTTTTTTTCTTTTCTTCGTGATGTATGCTCTATCCATTTGCTTTCCTATGATTTCTTCTTCTTCTTTTTTGTGATCTTTTATTTATCCTAGTTCAATTATGTATTGGTTAATACTTTAAAAGTATGGGTAGGGTATGGCAACAATAGGAATCACGTTAGTTTGCTAATCAATACAATACTACTAAAATTTAAGTAGTAACGTAAGAAAAATTAGCGTTCCGTCTTTTTCTTTTTCTTTTTTTCTTTTCTATTCTCTTTTAATAGATATAAAATTAGTTTAAGATGTTATGTAATTAATTCTCAATCTTTTTCTATTTAAAAGTAAATTATCAAACTTAATAATGTCCACTTAGGATGCACTTCTTATTTGGACATTATTAAAGTTTTATTGGTAACCACTTTAGATGCACTTCTAATTTGGTTATTAAATATGTCTTTACGTTATATAAAAAATAAATAAAATTTCTAAATCTTTTCACAGTATTGAGGGTTTTACAAAATCAAACTTTTTCTTTTTAGAAGGGATTTTAAATAGTCACTTTGGAGGCACTTCCTATTTGACTATTATGAAATCTTAAAAGGTATATTGATAACCACTTTAGATGCACTTGTAATTTGGTTATTGAGTATGCCTTTACCATACTAAAAATAAAATAAAAATAAAAAATAATAATAAAAACCAATCAACCAACAAAATGTTTTTTCTACACAAAAGAACTACATGAGTCTGATTCCTCATTGCACCGAGGATACGTAGGAGCAGGGGCCCACCCCTGTCGATCTCAACAAAAATAAAAAAAATTAATGTCCTTCCAAAAATAAAATATTTTCTTCTAAAATAAAATTCTTAAATAAAATAAAGACATTTCCTTTTAGGGGTAAAATAAATACTTTAGAAGCTATCATTTTTGCACGTTTAATTAGGGGTAACCGTCTTTATGACGGACGTTGTAGGGTGCTAACACCTTCCCTACGCATAACCGAGTCCCGAACCCATATTTGGTTTCAAAGACTATTTTTTCTTTTTAAAGGGTTTTTTCCAAGGTTTTTTTTAAAAAACTTTGATGGCAGCTCCTCTGTTTTTTAAATCTTTTTCGTCGTCCGGTCGTGACCCCGGTTGCAACAGCTTATTAGAAAGAGGAAAAACTGCCATGTCGTACACTACTGCATAGTGGTTAAAAGATGCTTTTTCATTGCATGAAATTCCTCTTTGTAGTCCTTTTGTGTAAATGTGTCATTCTTGTCTATAAGGATAAAAAGAAACAAAACAAATATTTTTTGGTGACAAATAAGAATTATGCTATAAAAGGACATGTCATCACAAAGAATGTTCTTGATAGGTCATTTCAAAAACTTAGTCAATTTTTGAAATATGTTTTGTTTGTACTATGTTCCTTTTTTGCGTGAACAAGTATATGGACAATAAGCACATAAGTGGCGCTTTTTGAAAAATTATTCTTTTGACTCTTGATTAAAAACATATTGGACACCTTGATAAAACTCATTGGACGCTTGTCCAAAAACTTAGTTTTGTGAAAACAGATGGACTGTCCATATAAAGGGCAAGTTTCTTTTTATGAAAACACATATTTGTTAAGTATAAAACTTGCATTATGTATGGTATTAAAATTTTAGTAACCTTTGTTATCATTAAAACATTTTTAGGGGTTGGACGCTTCAATGCCTTTAGTTTCAACAATCTCCTCCTTTTTGATGATGACAAACATTATTAAAATTTTGTTCTTTATTTTATAAAGCGAGAAAAGAGAGCTACAAAACATGATAAAAACATGCTAGTTGCCCCTAAGTCCATGCATAATGAGCTTAGATGAACATGTCCTCACATCAAAGGTTAGAAGACATTATTTCAAATAGGTAAAAGATGAGAGCATAAGAGGAAACAAATAAATATATCAAAAGCTCAGTGTTGAGATCACAACAAGTGTACCAATTGTACAAGTAATAAAGTGAAAAGTAGAGTTATTGTCTCCACAGGGATTGTGGTTTAATCTCAATTCATCCAAATAATTATTCATGTGTTTATGAATTAAAGAAAACAAGAATGCAATTAAGGGGTGTTTAGAAAATTTACAAATAAACATAGTTAGGTTTCAAAATCCCCGATGATTTTCCCTTAACGTAATTTCTTTCCCTCCTAAACTTGTTCCTATTAGGCAATTTACATTCAATTTCCCTAAACTAATTTAACCATAATTCCTTAGGCGATAAACCCTTTGTTCCTAATTTCACACCCTAATCCCTTAGGTGAGCAAACATAGTCACAAGCATTAAGAGCAAGAAATTAACATGAAGGCATACAACCTCTCTTACTATCCCTATGTTCAAGAATTATATGGTTGCTAAAATGGAACGGTTCAAAACCCCAATTTTCCAATTGTAAGGTTTGAATTACAAGTCAATTTCAAATGGGTATCAATCATAGAAAAAACATTAAGCTCAAAATTAACAATTGAATTGCATTAATAAAAAGAAGGTTCAGAAGGAAAGAATTATAAAGGATTCCAATCATAGTTCATCCTAACCTAACCATAAAGGAGCTTAGAAACTCAGAGTTGCCCAAAACAAAACATAGATAGAAGGAAATAGATAGAAAAGCCATGAAACCTTAAGAAATTGAACCTAAGTTCTTAAGATTCAAAGCCACAGGTTGAGTCTTTGAGCTCTTCTGCACTTCCAATCCGTAGAATTACCAAAGAATGAATAATAGAGAGACTTTTTCTCTTTTTAAATTAAACCCGAACTAGTTTGGATCCCTTTTCTTTGCATTAGGCAAACAAAAAATGCCTCATGGAGCTCGAACACACTGGGCCACATGTACACTCATTGGGCGTGAACTCGCACAAGGTGTAGCATCTTGAGTTTTAACCCTACGAAGTAAACTCTGGCTAAGTACTTGTACCTTGATGAGGGGCATGTACTTGTTTTTCATAAGGGCTTATATTATTATGAGACTTTTAGTTGGAGCTATAGTAGCAACTTGAGCAGACTTTCAACCAGAACAATAACAACAAATGTCTTGGACCTTATCACTTTGGGTTCAAACACAGGTTGTTGCTGGGACGCTTTGCCCTGGACACTCGTCTTTTGGATGCTACTAGTTTGGACGATACTACAAGCTCAACAAACAAAAAAGCATCTCCAATTGTTTCTTCCAGTTCTTTGTTGTCTTCCTCCTTGATTGTGGCAAGTTGTCCATGTTTTTCAACTGGTTTCAACATAAACCTAACATGCATCATTGTAACATTATTTCTTCCAATAGGTAATTGCCTAAACCTATCAATGCCTTTCTTTTTTATGAATGCTTAGTGCAAAAAATCCTAATATACTTTCTATTGCCAAAACTTTCTATTGAGCAAAGTTGAATACGTGATGCATTTCATTACACCTTTGCCCCTCATGTTGTGACTATATTGGATAGAATTAGACGAGGCAAGTTGAACTATTGCCTAGTAAGAATATGGAAAAGGGCAAAACAATCCTCTCTAATTATGTTATCCTTAGACCCAGCTTTATGGAGTATACCTTTGTTCAATAGTTGCTAGAAGATGTTTCCTTCCTTCGATAGCTTGCTATACTCAATTATGCCTTAAGCTTCTGGATCCATGACGGCAGCGTCTATAGTGTCATGGCCTCTAGGGCAAGGGAACAAACAATCATAAAAACATAAGTCTGTTTGGCATAATCAAAATAAAATAAGGGTTATAAAATTGTCCTTTGTCTTAACAGTTGCCTATAGCACCCAAGTGAGTTATTAATGGTTTCTAAAACCTTTTTGAGAACAAGATGTGTTTTTAAAATGAGGAGTTAGGGTTGAGGAAAGTGAATTTTAAAGAGTTTATGGGCTTTTCTCTTTAAAATCCATCTTTGCTCCTTTCTTCCCAGCATTAATAAAGGAAAGATGTAATAGCATTCATCATGCATCATGATACGCATGAGGTTGCTACCCTTCAAGGAGCATGAATCCTACATGGATTCCTAAAGCCAATGAGGGCAAAATGCCTTATATTCAGGTGGTTGTCCCATAGGGACTTATACGGAGGTAGTCTCATACTGAGTTGAGACAAATATTATGGTAGCCTCATAATGAATTGGCGCCAGATTATGAGGTTACAGGTACTCGCATGCATCATGAGCACTACTGAAAAGGTAGAGATCATCAACTAGCAGACATGCATTGCATGCATGTTATGTGATTATGTATGAGAATTAATGTATTGTGAATCTGCTCTTGTTGTGATATCTTGTTATGTGATTATGTGATGGTGAGTATATGTAACATCTCGGGTGCTGACGAGGGCGGGGAGTGATCGCTGGTGCAAAAGAGATGAGACACAAATAAGGAGCGGCTCCTAGCAGGCTTCCAGCGGGAAGGGTACATGAATGAATCGAATACACACTCGAATGAGAGGGATCCAGAGGCTGTGCAGGTATGGGACTATACAGTTGATGATAGCTTAAAATGAATTAATAAGTGCTACCTATACCAACAAGATGCATCTACTTTTTGGTAGCCTATCACTTAAGGTTAAGTGTGCTTGACTTGGAGCGATTTAGGGATGGGTGACCTCCTGGGAAGTCTCCCAGGAAGCGTGTGAGTGAGGACAAAGCACGCTGAAAAGTCTTGTGTTGGTTTATGGGGACAGTCACTCATCCTACAAGCGGCCAGGCGTTACAAAGTGGTATCAGAGCAGGGCCTCTCTCCTAGTACGGTGTGGTTTGAGGACAAACCAAGCGGAAGCTGGTGGGCATGTAACATCCCGGGTGCTGACGAGGGCGGGGAGTGATCGCCGATGCAAAAGAGATGAGGCACAGACAAGGAGCGGCTCTTGGCAGGCTTCCAACGGGAGGGGCACATGAATGAATCGAATACACACCCAAATGAGAGGGATCTAGAGGCTGTGCAGGTATGGGACTGTACAGTTGAGGATAGCTTAAAAGGAATTAATAAGTGCTACCTATACCAACAAGATGCATTTACTTTTCAGTAGCCTATCACTTAAGAATTCCACAATTAAGCGTGCTTGACTTGGAGCGATTTAGGGATGGGTGACCTTCTGGGAAGTTTCCCAGGAAGAGTGTGAGTGAGGACAAAGCACGCTGAAAAGTCTTGTGTTGGTTTGTGGGGACAGTCACTCATCCTACAAGCAACCAGGCGTTACAGTATACATGCTATGCATTATGACTATGATGCGTTATTGTACATGTTGTTTATTATGAAGAATTACACTAGGAAACTACGTTATGCAAGCAAGTGCCTTATATTTACTTATGAATAGCATGATGTAGTTGTAGTATTGCCTAGGTTAACTTCTATGGTACATGTATTTGTATGGGTTATTGTCAATGAGGTGGCATACCCTTTAAGTTTGTAATGACTGTGAGTATTTGCGTAGGTCCTTGCTAATGAATGGCATACCTTTGAGCTTATATAGTCTTCTTTTGCATATGTCTCTGTCTATTATCTTACCCCCTTACGTTTGTCTTGTTTCTTGGCTGTGGCCTTGCTTATTATTAAGCAGTGGATGGATGAACACTATGGTACGTGGACTATGCCAAGAGAAGAGATGTAGGCAACCTCTCAAGAATGAAAAGACATAACAACTCCTAGTGATTCCTCCTCTAGTCATGGAGCAATATGGAGTGGCAGTCCTGGTGTGGCTACCCCTTTAGGGTATAGTAAACATGTATCTTGCAATACTTGTCCCTAGTATGTCACATAGGGTTAGGACATCCTCCCGTCCCTCATCTACGACTGTTGTTGAGCCTAGACCTAGGGTGTCAGTAGATAGGTATTAGGTGACAATTGTCCCAACTGTCACCACCTCTGTGGGAGCGCTAATGGGTGAAGGTTAGTTCAGTCCACGGCCAAGAAGGCCTAGGATCTTAGCGAATGCAAGAAAGAGAGTATTTTTTTTTATATGCCCACCTTTTCTTCGACAGTTGGGCCATTAAGAGTGAGAGCCCCAAGGGACATTACTGAGATCATAGTTTAGAGGAGAGCTACTCAGGAGAGTAATGAGAGAGATAAGGGCTCCTCTAACGATAGTGACACTAGCTTTTGAGGCCAATGTTATAGGTTGGGCCATAATGGTGAGTTGAGTAGCTCAACAGTGTTAGTGGGTCTATTTGAGTTGTGAACTGATGTCTATAGTTAGAGATTCATAGTTTTAATTTCATTTGGAGGATTGTACTTTATTTTATGATATATTTTATTTGGGTTGTAAACTTGTACACTTATTGATTATTTTGATGTATGCATGGAACTTTTTCTTCTATATTATTTATGATTTATGTTTTTCCAATCCTGATGCCCCCTGTATACAACTGCTACCAAGTACTGACGTACAAGAGCTTTGTATTTTAAGATTTTCATTTTCTTGTTTTGGTTTTAAGAGTTGTACTCGCTTGCTTGTCCAGGCTAATTTATAGTTTGAATTTGATTATCTATATAAATTGTCTATCAGGTACCAACAGACGTGGCCACTTTTAGAGACCATTTTCTTTACTTTCCCTAACAAGGATATTGTGCAATGTATAATTGTGACAGGTTTCATATTTTATAAATTGACCACATAGGTTTACGTATTAAAATGAAAAATTTACTCGGGTTTTTTGTCAAAAATAAATAAGAGGTTTGATTTTCACATGAGCAAATGAACATTAGTTAACTCTAATCCCAATTAGCTAGGTCCCCACAAATATAGTACATGACAAAGCAATTATGTTATAATAAATAAACAAGGGAGGGATCAAATTACACAGATGTAACTTACACCAACTATTTCACCATCAATAACTTGATATAGAATGTAATTTTCATTAATTCAACCGTTGAATTATAATTACGAACTACCAACATTGTTTGTGACAAATTTTGTCAAAATTGAATAACAATAAGAAGGCAATCAAACAATTCATATTTTAGTACATTTTGAAAAGTATATATGATGCCCATCTTGACTGATATGAATAAGGTATCAAATAATTTTAGACTAATATAAAATTTTATGCATATGGTCTATGTTGAAAGAACTTTCAATCCAACTTTGAGATAAAATTGGTATAAGTTACACTAATGTAATTTGATCCCTCCCTATATAAATAATATCGTAATTAAACTTCGACATAAAAGTATAAACATTGGAATTGGCAAGGTAGTCAACACTGACCAAACACGTATATTATGTTGGCTTTCTTCACAAGTCCTTATTGATAAAAAAATTATATTTAAACAAAAAAATGGGGGTGTTGGAATTTCTTAGATAAGAATCCTTGCTTATATTATGTTGGCATTTTCGCCATGCATTGTGAAATCAACAACATTGCCCCATCAATACAATATATAAATAGAGGTAACACAAACAACAACTTTTGCCACATGTCAAACACTGAGACCACTTCACAAATTTGAACCGCGCCCACTTTTAACTATTTAAGGAAAATCCAAACCTTAGACACAATTTAAGTGGCCTATGTTTAGGGGCCCACTATTTTAAAAAGAAAAAAGAGTAAGTGGCATACGTTTGAGAGGCTTGCATAAAAGGTAGAATGTTACCCCTTTTTGTAGAATTAAAACCATCAAAATGGAAGGCACATTGAAAACAAAAAAATATAGGTTTCGTAAAATAGTGTATAAGATTGTGAAATATGAATAGGAAGAAATGCTATACACATTTTGAAATTTGAAATTCAAAATGTATTATTGAAAGAAAAAAATCACTTTTGATATCGAAGAAGAGAAAACCCTCTTTCTTTTTGCAAATATGAAAGGTTGTGTGATTACCTATGGTGGGGGTGGCTTGCAGACAACTGGGATAGTTATTGACCTAATTTTCCTCTTCATCTTAAGTTGTTGACCTAGCAAGAGCCTGCACAAAGCTATAAAAGCTTCCTCAGGTCATTTTCACTTTGAAACTGTAATCCTTATTTTTATTTTTTTTAATAGATGCTTGCTTAGTGTTGTGTTTGCTCTTAATATATTGTACATGTTGGTTGTTGTGTTTACATTGAAACTAAGTTATGGATTTGTTGAATGAAGAAATGTTGAGTGAGAATGTCTATGGTGGCCTTGTTGTTTTTGTTTGAGAAGGATATACACAAGGGTTCTGTTTTTAATTAAGGTAGCCTTGCGGATTTTAGTAAGCAAAAAATGCCACTTTCCATAAAGTTGCTACTGGTGGGCATAAAGGTTTGTATAATTTTTGTTGGTTCCTTTTTCTAAACTATATGCTTTTGGTTTTGTTATCAAATTGTTGATGTTCACACGAACCAAATTGATGAAGTGTTTACTCATGTAGTTGCAAATTCCCTTGGGACTGACAAGGTATAGTTTTATTTCCAAACTCTTAGCGCGTTATGGTATTGTATCTATATGTGTGGATGAACAGTCGAGTAAGGATTTTTTGGAAGTGGATTCATGGCCCAACATAATGAATTTCTAATAACTGAATTTGTATACCAGTGTGTCACTATAAAGCATTTGAAGCAAGAATAAGGAAATTTCCAACAATGTGTTGCTTTTGTAAAGAACCTACTTATTCAATTGCACACAAATATCTTATCAAGGATTTGTGTTTAAATATATTCATAACAGGACTTGCTATGAAAAAATGTAAAAGGTGCCCTGTCTACCATGGTACCATTAAAGAATAAATGCCTGTATATGATGTGTAGACTAAATTCAATGAAGATATATAGGTATCTTATTGACCATCCATCTTGTGGCTTTAAACGAGGCAAGCACGAAGAATTATCAATTTTTCTGCTTATAGATATGATGAACATCAGAAGTTGTATATTGTAACATCCCTAAATATGGACATTAGAAATAAAGTCATGTAGATATTACTTTTATGGTAATAGATTTTATGATAAATGGTCATAGATGCCTTAAGTGTCAATAACAATAGTTACCCTTATATTAGAATGTTATAGGGATAAGATAATAGGACCTTGAACAAGGACTTTGAGATCCAAAGCGGGCCAAAGCCCACCAAGCCCACCCACACACACACGGTTTATATAGGAGAAGGAAGGGAGAGTTAGAGAGAGAAAGAGAAAAGAAGAGAGAAGGAGGAGAAGGAGAAAGGAGAAGGAGAATAGAAGAAGAGTAAACATCTCTAGGTCTCGGAGCTCATCTTCGTGCATCCCCAAAGTGAGTGCTTCATCCTTGTCCTCTCCTACCCATTTGATTATTGATTGTATCCCCTTTTCCCCTTTCTTTTCTTTGAACCCCAAGTTTCAGTTTTTATGGGTTTTTGATGATTAAGCATGATTGAGGGGTTTATTTGGTGGATTAATCGGTTAGAAATGTAATAGAAGTGTTTTAGGATTGTTTATGGTGATTTGGAACCTTTGGGTGGCCATTGATGGCCCTAAGAGTTGTAGATTTTGCGAAAATCGCAATCTACAGAATTGCTGCTCTAGTTGAGTGAGCAGAATGCTAGCTGAGCGAGCAAAATGCTAACTGGGTGAAAATAAGGATTTTACCTGAGTGAGCAAAATGCTGGTTGAGTGAAAATCATGATTTAAGCTGAGTGAGAGTTACGTCTAGAAATAGTATGATTGCAATCTTGTTTTCTATGCTTGTTCTTGTATGTTTGCCATTGGTTGTTATGTTGCATTGTATGTTTGATGATGATTGCTTGAATAGTTGTAATATATTACATTTATATGATTGTTGCATCTGTCTGAGATAGTTTGTATGTAACGATAAACCCTATGTAACAAGACATTTAAGATACTTAAGACACCATCAGATGCCTCCTTAGCAAAAGGTGGGGATTTTCCCCTAAGTTTATGAAAGGTTTTCATGAAAGGAAAGGTTTTAAGAAAGGAACATGTTCTTGAAAAAAGCCTATGTTTTCATAGAAAGATATTTTAAAAGGAAAGCTACGCTTTTAAAGAAAAGTACCTCCTTAGTAATGTTAGAACCTCCCCGATACTAGTCATGTCTGAGTTACACCTATGGCATACTACAGTGTGCAAACCACAGCGAGGATTCCGAGGTTACCAAGGAGAGATGTGGTTTTATGCAACTCTAAGATGAGTTGTAAAAGGAAAAAAGGCTAGGAGGCCCTCTATGTCAAGGGAAGGGACTGTCATCCTTCAGATGCTAGGGGAAAAACAATGTCTTTCAGTAAGGGAAGGATGGGTCCTTCAGTAAGAGAAGGACATAGTCATTCGTCTATAAGGGAAGAATGTTGAGGGAACTGCTTCGATAACGGAAGTGGTTCAACCACTTGGACTAGTGGTAATAAAAGGTCGAGCAAGAGGGATGCCTTTTGATGGCCAGAGCTTAACCAAAAGAAAAGACGGTATGCAAGTGAAACCTAATAATAAAGATAAAGAGAACTACACAGAATAGAAACTGAGCTACAATATAAATGATGTGAATGCCTTGTGAGGCATGTATGTTGCCCTATGGGGTATATGATGATGTGTATGCCTAGTCATAGGTGAATTTAGTTATGTCTAAAGTAAGGAACCTATGTACTTAGTGAGGACATAGTTTATCTATAAGCCCTAAAAATGGCAAGAAAAGAGGAAGGTAAGGTAAGGAAAGGTCAGTCCCCACTTAGTATTATGGAATGTAAAAGTTCTAGAGAAAGTAATCCAGAGTGTGAAGCCCCTATCAAAGCGATGGGAAGATAATTGTTTAGTGTAAGAAGTAGTATGGGTTATAAGACCCAAGGCTCAAGCCCACTAAAGATTAACAAGCCCTAAGTTGGGCATAGCTATGAGAATAAAAATTAAAGAGGTAAGGGACTGAGGGGTTTAGTAAGAGGTAAAACCATGCAAATATAAGAAAGGGATCTCTAGAATAGAGGGTCAGCCTAGAGTACTTAGAGCACTCACTGAGACAATATGTCTCATCCCTCTTATGTTTCATGTTCTTACAGGTTGAGCAGGTGAAGTCTTCTTGGGAGTAGCTTGGAGCATAGAGCTTGAAGCCACTGCAAGAGGAAAAGTTTGAAGCCACTGCAAGAGGAAAAGTTTGAAGCCACTGCAAGAGGAAGAGTTTATAGCTTTGGACCTCCCAATATCTGGGAGTTAGTTTATGTTTATGTTTCTTTTGTTCATGTATTGTTTGGCACAAAAGTGCCAAGAGATTTGTAATAGCTATTTTAAGTATGTTTTTGTAATCCAAGTTTAAGTTTTAGTTTTCACATAGTTTCTCTGATATTCTTATATTCTAAACTCCTGTGTTTTAGCAATATAAGCAGGCAAAAGGTAATACTCTTTAGGGTGTTACATATATAATTTTAAACATCCATCCAATTTTTTTCTCCCATAGTGCATTCTTGTAATTTTGAAGGGATTGCCAATAGTTGTATTGTCTTGAATTTGAGTACCGTAAGGATTTATCTACACCAAAAATGGACACTACGTTGAAAATGCAAATATATAGCACCATTTATATAGTGGTTTTAGAAACAAGCACCATGTAAAATATACAGAGATATATAAACAACACTTATTTAAATAAGCACTCTCTATTTGCCCTACATAGAGAACACTTATTTAAATAAGTGCTTTACTAAAATGTATTAATTTTAATTTTTTTTAAAATACTTTTTAGAATGCATATTTAAATAAATGCTTTCTATTTATTGATACATAGAGAACACTTTTTTAAATAAGCACTTTTTTAGTTTCAAAACCTAATCGCTTCTACTATTCCCTCTCTTTTCTCATTTTTGGGTTTGCCTTTTCCCTCCCACGAGCCTCTCTTTCACCTTGTGTTCTTTCTTCCACCACCCCATCCCTAATGTTTTCTACTAAAATGTGTATTTTAGATTTCACACTTCGTTCAATGCTCAACTCGAACAAGTTGTGTTGTAGCTAGATCTTAACGACTTCTTAAACGATCTTAACTCTACTATAGCTATTGATGAGGAAGACAAGTTGTGTACTAGTTAGATCTTGTTCTCCTACGAATCAACCACGATACCGTGTGAGTTAAGTCAGTTGGTTTCAGGTAATCAAAGTTTAGCATGGGTGGGTCATTGTTGGTGGAATCATAGATTGCTTTTTCTAAAAGGAATGGAAGGAGAGTGAGAAAGATAGAGCAAGGAAGAGAGAAGCAGAAGAAATGAAGAGGAGGCCATTTGCCAGCTGTAACATCCCGGGCGCTGATGAGGATGGGGAGTGATCACCGGTGTAAAAGAGATAAGGCACAGACAAAGAGTGGCTCCTGGTAGGCTTCTAGCGGAAGGGACACATGAATGAATCAAATACACACTAGAATGAAAGGGATCCAGAGGCTGTACAGGTATGGGATTGTACAGTTGAGGATAGCTTAAAGGAATTAATAAGTACTACCTATACTAACAAGATGCGTCTACTTTTTGGTAGCCTATCACTTAAGAACTCCACAGTTAAGCGTGCTTGACTTAGAACAATTTTGGGATGGGTGGCCTCCTGGGAAGTTTCCTGGGAAGCATGTGAGTGAAGACAAAGCACACCGAAAAGTCTTGTGTTGGTTTGTGAGGACAATCTTCGATCCTGAAAGCGGCCAGGCATTACACCGGCCACTTCGCAACGATCTGCGATATATATGTGGAGGATGCATGGTGACAGCGGGATGGAGAAGGAGCATGAACAAGAAAAAGGAATGTAGCAAGGTGAAAGGGATCAAGAGAGAACGCGACTGCTAGAAATTGCTCCGACAATGACCTGCGGTGGTGCGCTGCCCTTGATGGGGGCAGTTATTTTCTTTTAATTTTTTTATTCTTTTCTATTTTTTGCAGCTTTGCTTAGTTCTCTTTTGGTTGTGGGGGTCTTGGTCTAGGTATATGGCTGAGCCATGGCTTGCTAGGTATTGTGCTCAACATGTGGGTGTTGTGTTTCGGTGGTGAACAAGATCAGCACTACAACAAATAAAATAAAAGGGTCTATTTATTGCAGTGTGATTAATGGTGATTTGGCTATTAATAAAAAGATAGAAGGTGATGTGAAACCTCAAGACTAGGTTTGTTTTTGCTGTAAATTTGCTTTCGGATTATAGTGAAACCTCAAGATTAGGTTGGCTAGTTTTGATATGCGAGTGATCTTGAGTTCATTATTGGTGAAAACTAAAATCATTGTGTTTGATCACTTTATTGTATTGAGACCTTTACCTGAATTTTTATGAAATTTATTTAATATAATTACGAAAGAACTCTTGCTAATTTTTAATAACTGCTACATGATAATGGAACTTAATTTTAGTTTAAGACGCTATTTTTACTATTTTGGTGATATAACATCGAATTAAGGCTGAACTTTGAAATATTTTGGTGTAATTTCTTTCTGCCTAGTTGTTGTTTTGTTTTACTTTTCTTCATTCGTAAGTTGTAACCATAAATTTGCAGAGTTTACTTTACATCTCACATGTTAGTCTCGGTCTTGAATTTCTTACCTTTTAAGTGTGTCTAAACCTATCTGAATGTTGAACTATAGTGGATTTTTATTTTTTTTGCATCATGGCCTTTATTTAAATGTTTTATCCCTTCAGGATGAACATGGGAACAAGATGACATTGAATATGTTCAAGAGTATAAAATTGGTTCTGGAAGCTATGGCAAAATGGTAAGCTTAGCTTTTGAGGAATTATGTTTTCTTTATTCTCATTGAATCCAGTGTATTGAATCCTTCCCTACTACGCATTGCAGGCTCTTTATCGGAGTTGTTGTAATGACAAAAAGCATTATGCAATTAAGGTAAGGATAGTTTTGTTGTGAGTAGGCAGATAACTTTATAATAGCAGGGTTCTTGCAACAGGGCAGTAGTCACTGTTCCTGACAGTAGGGAAGTGTGACATTGGTATGTTGTTGGACCAGCTAGTGTGATTGAGAAATTGCAGAGTGTAATACATTAAGAAATGGAAAAGAACATAAGAAATAATCAAAGGCTCACTGCTACATGCACGTATGCAATGTTATTATTAAGATAAGGGCGTAGATAGTCATTTATTGAAGTTACCTCTTCTAAACTGTTGGCCTTTCATAAGTCTCATTTACAAAAGC
This sequence comes from Spatholobus suberectus, assembly GCA_004329165.1. Taxonomy (NCBI): domain Eukaryota; kingdom Viridiplantae; phylum Streptophyta; class Magnoliopsida; order Fabales; family Fabaceae; genus Spatholobus; species Spatholobus suberectus. The sequence goes on along the minus strand of CM014730.1, from coordinate 10,521,412 downwards.
ATTGAGTTGCATCATCTAAGACTTCCATGACTGATGTTCTACGTGAGGTATATTTGTTTTTAGTATCTTTTTTTTTATGAACAATATATGGTTGACCGGGACCATTTCATGGTTAGGGCATTGGCCTTTTCTTTCTAATATCTCTGATCATAATTTGTATTACAAATGTTAGACGTGTAAATATATTGAACTTGGCCAACACATTGATTATTACCTAGCGGCTAGCAGCTAGCCAGCTACTGCTTCATGTGGCACTTTATCTTCACTGACAGTATATTCAATGGCAAAATCTAGTACTAGATAAGTTGTTTCTTCTTTCTTCATTGGTTGTCTTGATGTATTCAAAAATCCAATAGAAAATTTTCAAAGTTTGATCGTATAAAAAATTTTTATACTAAATTTTTATGGTAATAATAGAATGAAGGTTCTTCACATTATTAGTTTCAAATTATAAATTAAAGATCAATTAAAATCTGAATGTGATAAATAGGTTTCTTATAATTCATAAAGGAGATTTTTATAATTCAGTTAGATGCATGCCAAATCTATAAATATACCTTTTGTGGTTGTTGAAGATATTTTTTCTTTGAACACTATTTTTTTTTCCAAAATTATATTAATTGTTCTTATATTGTACCCAAGAAGGGTTCTTTCTTCGCTTAATTATAAATAAGGATAAAACTTTCTTTTTTAAATAAAATATGGAATGAAAAAGATTGTGGAACCTAATTTTCTAGTGATCTGATACCTTTTTCTTCTCATTGTAAAATGGAACCCACTACTAAATCTAATGAGTTAAGATAAAAGATTGTGGAACCCACTACTACTTAATTTGCTGCTCCTAGATATTAATTGTTCTTATAGAATATATTGTCATCTGTGATTCTTTTTTACACCAAAGCATGACAGCTAAAGGAACCACGACAAGGATAAAAGAGAAAAACAAAGAAAAAGGATAATACAAATAGGAAATATAACTGCATGTAAAAATAATTCACTAGTTCGACAACACGGAAAAATATTACAGTCAAGTAATTAATAATTCACTAGTTTGTGACTAGAAGTGCAACACAAGTACATGATACATTACATTTGTTGTAAATGTGAAAAATGAGGTTATAAACTAATCAATATATACAGAACATTGTTGAACAAAACAAGAAGCAAAATAAAAAATAAACTATTGACGAAAGATAAAAAAAATATTAAAATGGAAGATAAAACATCGGTAACAGAAAAAAAATGTTTCTATTTTCCAAAAACTGACCTAGGCAGCTGGTCAAAGACTCAAAATATGATAAAATGGACAAACACCCATACACTGCAGCAACTCCAGTTCCTTTGCCCTTTCATTATAGGTCTCTTGCTTTCTTTGACACCAACTCAAGTTTAAATGCCTTCTATTCTAATTTTCAATGTACGTATGTTTATATGGATGATATTTTATTCTCTGGAATTGTAGGCTCCTCATAGTCATTTTAAGTTTATGTGTAATTATCTATTATATTTATGACTACTACTTTTCTAACTGTTGGAGTTGACTATGATAGAAAACATTTAGTTGACTTTAGAGATTGTTGTGAATACCATTTTTGATAGATTTAATGACTTTACTTTGCCAAATGCTTTCATTATTAGTTGTTTATACTCTGCATATTAGCCTTGTAATCAAAGCACTGTTCTCGAAGTATTTTTCCCTATTAACCCAATAAATACAGTTCCTATCAGATATATTCATAGAATACTAGAGACAGAAAAGTTTCAACACAAAAGTTGATATTTGTATAATAAAAATTATTTCTAACTGGTAAAAATAACAAGATTATAAAAGGTTATATCATGTTCAGCCAAAAAAAAAAAGTATATCATAATGTTATCCATGCTAGTGATGGGCGAATACATATCACCTATACATATAATAGGTCACAAATTAAGGCTTTAATGGTTGATGATTTGATTGCAACTGGTGGAACTATGGTGTAATACTCCCATTTTTTGTCTTAATCAGTGACTTTCCTTTTTTTTAATAAAAAAAAATTAATGCCGTGTAAATTCGTATATATTCATCTCGTACCATAAAGTCCTTATTGAAGTCTATATTGAAATTATTTTTAATATTTTCTTAAGCTTTTGATGATTGTAGTTTTGTATAGACATTCTCATGCAAGAATTATTATCAATTTTAAGGGCATAATTGGTTGACAATAGAATTGAGCCTTAGCCTTTTAAGCTAAGTGTGTTGATTCTAACCATAACTAAATCAGCTATCGGTGGTGCTATATCTTTTTGGTTCTTAGTAAACTAAAAATTTAAATTTAAGATAGGCATAAATTGTATGATTGATTCTATAAATGTTCATATACTTTTATATGCAGATCTATACAAGTTGTTATTTATTTGATTCTTATGATTTTATTATAAATTTAAGATTTAATTATAGTTTTAATCCTTTAATATAATATAATTCTTGGACTATTTTTGTTTGTATAGGTTGGAAAAAATGAGAAAAAAATAACTACATAGAGAGCACTTGTTTGAGGAAGAGCTGTATATTAAATATCACATAAAGAGCGCCTGTTTGAGAAAACGCTCTCTTTCTTCTACAAAATATACAACGCTTTCTCAAACAAGCGCTATCTATCAGCTCATCAATATATAGCGCTTTTTCAAACAAGTGCTATCTATCTACACGTCAATATACAATGCTTTTTTAAAAGCACTCTCTAAATATAGTGACTAAATAGATAGCACTTTTTTTTTAAAAGCACTCTCTAAATACACAGTGACTAAATTGTTAGCGCTTAAAAAACGCTATCTCATGGCAAAATAAGTGCTTTCTATAACAATTTTTGGTGAATACATAAGCATCTTACCATTTCCTTTATTAGTTTCACTTTTGTTATGGTCAAAACTGATAGCAGTGGGACAAGCATTATTCCAACCATGTCCAGTATTGCGCCTTTCGGCTATCTCTGATATTGGTGTTGTTTGTAGGACCTCCTTTGTCGTCTCTGAGGTTTGATAATGTATAGCATTGGCAGGGGTTGGCGTTGATGTTTGGCCATTAAATATTTGCCTGAAGTTTAGTTGTTTTCTTCTAGCTACTATGTTTTGAGTGGCTGGTTCCAGTTGGGCAAGAAAGCGCTGATGATGCTCATTATATATATAATTTCACACCTTATCTTCTAATATGCATTTTTTATTTTAGAGGAGCTAGATCAATACTAATCAGTGGAAGTGTCATGGAAGTGTAAACTAGACATCTATAATAAGTTTGAGTGTAAGACATAAGTTTTTTTTTATGTGCCTTTAAAATTTTGGGTTGCACAACGAGGATATTTAATGATGTTTCATTAATTTGTGTCGCCCATATTAAACTTATTATAGGTGTGGGATAATATTGTAGCTTTACAGTGGATCAATTATTATAGCAAACAATATTGAATATTTATATAGTGTATATTGATACAAATGCTGTAATGTTTAAGAATCCAATATCCATTTGCTAGCTTGCTAAACTAGCTAAATGAAGATTGACAACTGCACTTGGATGGGTTGTAGAGTTTCCTTGAGAAGGACAAAACATCATTTTAGAAGTTTAATGATGTATGACTTAAAATCAGGTTAAGGCAGAGATTTAAATTGATACAGTTTTAGAGATATAAATTATTCCTGGGTATACCCTAAAAAATTAAGTTTTTAGGAGAGTTGCTCATTGAAATAGTATCAAAGTCTCTATCTATGAACAAGTGATTAAGAGTTTGAACCTTGCCACCCTATTTTTCATAATTGAAATAAGCTTCAGCAGTCAGCCTAAAGGTATAGAGAGTGCCTAAGCTTTGTCCAAGCATCAACCCAAAGAACTTTCCACAAAGGTACGTTAGAGCAAAAATATAAACAATTACTGTCTAGGACTACACCTAACAATTTGCGAGAGTTGATCATCAAAATGATAAATACCAGAAATCAATGAAAGTAAAGCTTTAAAATATCAAATCTTAATGATATTATTGTAAAAGGAAAAGATATATATATATATATATATACATATATAAAGATGGTTTGGCAGAAACACAAAAGGTGTACATAATATAAAAGAGTCCTCTAGCATAATTCATTTCTTTCTCTAAATCATTGTTTTAATAATTTTGGTATGAATATACTTTTTGTTTTCTTTTCCTCACTCAACTAATTTACTGAAAATTTTTATCCAAACAAATTTAAAACTTCTTTTACCTACTTTTTTTACATATAGTTATAAGACAAAAAAAATAAAAATTAAACCCATGTATTTGGTAAAAAAAAATATCATACATTAATGAAGAGTGATGATAAAAAAGTTGGATTCAGTGATCATTTTAAGAAGTAATTATAAAAAAGAATTAATTGCACTTTAGATCTACTACAATTTAGTTTATGTGTAATTTTAGTTCTTTAATCTTTTTTAGCTATCTTTCCCTTTATTTATTTTCTTTTATATTAAACTTTCAATTTTTCCTCAAAATGTACATAAATTAAATCAATTAAATTGTTTTAAAAAAAGTTGCTTAAAACCAGTAGAAGATCTGTCAGCTTTCAGGTTTGATGTGCATGTAAATTTTGTTGACATTATGTATGTTCAAAATCGACTGTTCAATTTTTTATTAATCACTTCAAAATTGATTACTCAGAATAACTATATTATTTATTTATGTATGTAATGTCACTAAATTTAATAATAAAGTGATTAATTGAAAATATGTTTATATGTATCATTTATTCAATTCTTATTTATTCTCAAATAAATTATTCAAAGTTCCAAAACAATATTTTTCAAGATTTTCTTTTATCTTGACAAATTTTAATCAAATTTGTTAAAATAGAAATTAAACATAAAATATAACATATGGAGATGAATATTTATACTTAATTCACAGGGATGAACTTTTTTACCAGAGATTTTTTGTCCAATCAAAATGAAAATTTCTTTTGCCTAATTAATATACATTTAATTACATAAATAAAATAAAATTAAATGCATGTAATTATTATTATCCTCTTTGTGCAAAATTAATGTCTAAAATCAACTTTTAGGCAAATTATTATTCAATTTATTATCTTCTCACTTAAATAAATTATTGAAGATTTCCTTTTACCAAATCAAATTTTAATCGTCTTTTATACATTGATATGTCACTACACAAAATTTTACTTTTAATGACAATTCTCCAATGACAATAAACTAATTGCCGGCATTTTATTATTTAAACAAAATTATTTATGGCTAAGATATAATTGCCAGTATAAAAAAAATTACAAAGGAGATTATTAAAAATGGTTGATAAATAACACAATGTTTTAATTTTTTCCCAAAACTTTTGTGTAACGTGGTGATACTTCGATTCTATCACATTGTCAATTATTTCTCACCTCAGAGCAATAACTCTCACAGCAACATCTCTACAACAACCTCTCTCACACAGCAATCTCTCAGAATGACTCCTTTGGAATTTTCTATAAGGTAACTTGTTCTTTTGTTATGCATGTAATTTTAGGGAAATCATCTTAATCACGTTTTTTACTCCATTAAAATTCCAATCTTAGGATTCATATATTTTCCTCAAGTATGTATCGTTCATCCTCTAGTGCTCTTGATTATTCGTCATCAAAGGTCGCCCCTACAAGGTCAAATCCCTTTTTATTTTCTTATTAGGTTACTCTTAAATAATTGATTTGATTCTGTAACATCCCGAGCATTGACGAGGGCAGGGAGTGATTGCCGATGCAAAAGAGATAGTGCATAGACAAGGAGCGGCTCCTGGCAAGTTTCCAGCGGGAGGGGTACATGAATGAATCGAATACACACCCAAATGAGAGAGATCCAAAGGCTGTGCAGATATGGGATTGTATAGTTAAGGATAACTTAAAGGAATTAATAGGTGCTACCTATACCAACAAAATGCATCTACTTTTTCGTAGCCCATCACTTAAGAATTCCATAGTTAAGTGTGCTTGACTTGGAGTAATTTAGGGATGAGTAACCTACTGGGAAGTTTCCCAGGAAGCGTGTGAGTGAGGATAAAGTATGCTGAAAAGTCTTGTGTTGGTTTGTAAGGACAGTCACTCATCCTGAAAGCGGTCCGGCGTTACAGATTCTGCCTCTTAGATCCACACTCCCTGCTTCTAATTTCTTGATCATTCATTGAAATATGCTTTTGATTTTGTGTTGTGGTTGTCTTCACAATTAATATGGAAGCTGACTTGTTGTGGTTGTCGAAGTTTTGACTTCTAAGACTGGAAAGCGTGGTCATGCTCAGTGCCACTTTGTTGGAATTGATATCTTCATTGCTAAGAAGCTTGAGTTATTATGCCGTCCTTTCATAACCATGATGTATGCATGTCACTTTTTTTTCATTTTTTTCTCTTATTTTGTTCTTAATAGTAGCTTACCTTGTACCATGGTTTTCCTATATTGCAATTTTTTTAATCAGGTTCCCAATGTGAATCGTACTGACTACCAGCTCATCAATATTTCTAAGGATGGATTTGTAAGTTGATGTTACTTTTCACAGTTTTTCATTGATTCACCTATTATAATTAGTAATTAGCCTTGCTTCTATGTTCTAGAATTTGAAGTAGTGTTTGCTGCTGTTAAATGATGTCGTAGGTGAGTCTGTTTACTAAAATGGGAACACTAACGATGACCTCAAGCTTCCCACTGATGAGAATTCACTCACGTTTGCATAATTTTAATGATTTAAAATTGTTATTTGTACAGGATGAAGGGCTTGATATATAACATAATAGAGGCACCTTGAAGAATCTGGCCCTTGATATGAATGAGGTTTGTTGTGTAACTACTATGTAGTCCATTGAAAGATGTTGGATTTTAAGAGGATAACTATTTTCTCTTTTTTCCCCTCAACTATGTTTAGGAATTGGATTGGCAGATTCTTTTAATGGATGAAATTGACACAGGTAAAAATGGCTAGATTACCTTTGATGAGAGTTTCTTCATTGTCCATTATTCTCTTCTGATTGTGTGATGTTGAAGCGATGATAATTTACGCTCTTTTGATCTTTCAGGTTATTAATTAGGCTCTTATGAGGAGTTCTTTCTTCCAGGGAGAGTTATAATGGAACAAGGAAACGTTGTAGATCAACTATATTTTGTCTATCATGGAGTGCTGGTATTATTTTATATTTCTAGGTTCCTAATTTGACTATAAGATATGATATTGCTCTTGGCATGCCATTGCAGTGACCTTAAAGCATAGTTTCCTTTGCTAGCTAGCTGATTCTGAATTTGTACGAGATAGGTATCGGATACCAAGATAGGACCAATTGGTTTGATTGGTTTTAACTCGTCGTGACAAAGATCCTTAATTATATGTGGCTACCTAGGAGTTGAGAGTTCAGAGATTTTAATTATGTAAAACCATGGGCAGTTTTGGGTGAAAGCGAAAAGGAAAACATATGGGCGATTTTAAATATGTGGGTGATTTTTGCATGGTAATTTATTGAGTTGAGTTTGTACTTGGTGTATCAACCTGATAATCTCTTTGGTGATTTCTAATTTATTATGGAAGTACCTTTCAAAAGAAAAAAACGAACACAGGTAAATATAGATAGTTATGTATCGATGCTAATGCCTCTGTTCAGGTGAAACCTTTGCCTTGGCTTATTTATATTTGGATTTTATTAGTAACCAACATTTCTATTGTTGATCTTTTAAGGTATAATTTTAACAGAACAAATAAACGGTGGATTGAATTAATTTCTTAATTGCTAGGGATGAAGGGAAAAGTATATTTATAATTTGTTGTCGTTTCTTATGAACGTGTCTATTTTGATTCATAAGATGTAATTAATTAAGTCTTCAATTATCAATATTTAATTCAAACTGACCCAAAGTATTTTTTTATTGATCTATTGTGTAACACCCTCGTTTCTACTTATCATTTTTCTATTTATTCAATAATTGTTTTAAATATTTGGGTAGGAATTCAAAATTTTTGAGTACGTAGTTACATTGAAAATAACAAATATAATTTAGTATAGATTTTAATAATTTTTCTGGATCGGAGTCCGGGAAGCTATAAAATGTCTGTTACGTCCCTAAAAACGAGTAAAACGCTAACAAGGTAGAAAATTAATAAAAATAAATAGAAAGGTTTAAAATTCATTTTTAATTTAGAAATATGCTTAAAATTATAAAATATAATTTTTGAAATTTTCTGAGAATTAATTAAATTTGTCTATGTAAAATGACCAAAATATCCTTGATTGACTAGAGAAGGCTAACTAGAGAACTTTTGGCTTAGGAAAATTTTGAAAAAAAATATGTTGATTTTAATTAGAAATGTTTTATTTGAAATTAAAATTTTAAAATTTTCAAAAGAAAAAAATATGTATAATAATACTAATTATTGTGCATAAAATTGATTTATTAAGTATTTTTAATGAAAAATAAATATAAATAATTATATAATAAATTAAAAATAATAAAAAGTTTTATAAAATCTGTTGGGCTGGATGTTCCAACTCAGCCAAACCACTATCAATGCATGAAAGCCCAAAATCACTTTTAAAAGCCCAAACTTAATTATTTTAATTAATATATAATTAAACTATTTTACATCTAATATTTATATATATATAAAATAGAAAATTAAGGGATAAACCCCTGCTTACCTTCCATGCCAGTTTTGGGAGTTGGCACTCTTGAATCTTCAATTAGATTTTATCAAACCAATTTACATTTAATTTAATTAACTTAAAATTAATTTAATACATTATAAAAACACCAATTCTTATCTTTTACTACACTTATCCTCTAACTTTCTCTACAGCAGCTGTTCTTCTTCTCTTTTTCTCTTTTTTTCATTTTTTTTTCTCTAACTCCAACACACTAAACACTCACTTAGTAATTATTCAAAATCCAAAGGTGGTCTATCTTAGTGTTGTGGATCAAGTTGTTCTCTCCAACTTCCTCTCCTCTTCCATCAAAGCTTCTATTAAGGTAGGGGGGGAGAGGGGGGAGGAGTGGGGATTAACCTCTCTATGTCATTGATCAAAAATTTGTAGGAGAGATTTGACCCCCAAATCTCTTATAGTTTAGATGTCTTCTTTAATTTTTTGCTTCTATTATAATTGTTTGATTGTTGTTGTAATATACTACTATCTTGTTCTACTTCATAATTTTCTCTATGATTTTGTTATTTGATGGTTTGTTTGTGGTTTGTATGAATAGAATTAATTGATTTTAATTAAGTTAGTGATAATAATCAAATCATGCTATATTTTTTTAGATATATATATTTGGTTGTATGTATGAATCTACGAAGGAAGGAAGAAAAGTTTTAGTTTTCAAATATTATATGTAATATTTATAAAGTTATTTTATAATGAAAACATATAAAACTATGTAATATAAAAATTAAAATTCTTGGTTTTTATTCAACTATGGCTCTCGGCCAGTTTTGATAAAAGAAAGCAGATATTTTTTTTAATGAAATAAATAAAAGGAAGAATTGAAAGATTTTGTTTTAGAATATTAGACATAATATTTGTTTTTTTTTTAGTAAAAACGGAATAAAATTGTATTCTGTTGCAAAGCAAATATGTTAAGGTTTTAATAAGCATACTTTAATTTCAAGAGGAATAAAATCATTTTAAACAAAATCTGATGTATATTTATATGTTACAGTGTTTTTTTAAAATTATAATCTATAATAAAAATAGTTAATGAACTAAGAATTTTTTTTTTTGTACATAGTATCTGGTTCTTAATAATCATATTTGATTAAATCATTATCAATATTGTTTTACAAATTATTTATTAGATTTTTGTGTGTGTGTGTGGTTTGATTTTTACAGAATTAAGTAAATATGAAAATTTAACTTTCTTTAGTATTCAGTTTATAATAAATTATAAAAATAAAGGGATAAGAAAATTAGGTTTTTCTGAAAAATATAGATATTTGATTTATAAAGGAAATAGAAAGTAGTTGAGTATGAAAACTTTGTACATATTTATTTTTGTAATTATTATATTTAAAAATTTATGTTGAATATTAAAAATATTTGCTGGTATAGAGTAAGAGTTATCTTTGTGAATTAATTATCTAACATTGTTAATGATAGTGGAAACTCTGTTGGATCTTTTGAAGAGTAGTATTGTAACTTGGTATATTGATGTCATATAAGGACCATGCAATGATGGCATGTGTGCCTATGATGAGTCTATTGAATTGAGGACCATGCTAGGAAAGCATGTGTGCCTGTGGAATGGAAAGTTACAGTTTGGTACACTGTGGGATAAAGGTAGGGACCACTGATAAGGTCTAAAGGGTATTAGTATCGAGTTGTGAAAATCCTATGGTCAGGATAGCTCCCTAGATGTCGAGACAATCATGCAACCAACTTAATAATCCTGACACCTGCTCAGCTTCATTGGATTGGTGTAGTGTATACCCCCTAAGGAGCTACGTGCTCGTTTCTCGAGAAAAACAATGATGGTGATGATGTTGGTCCCATGATGAGGGGGATATCAGCTCCCAATCACTTCCCAGGATAGATGATGATTGATGATAATCATCAGTGGGGATATGGCTCCATATGTATTGTGAAAGTTTGAGTTGTTTCATGATAACTTAGGTCAGATCCTAGGTTTCCCATTGCATTTGTTTGCCAACAACTTGCTTGTTTTATAGGTTGTAGGTTGGTCCTACAAACCTTTTATGAAAATGATTTGAGGTTATATATATATCCTCACTCATTTGCTTTCTTTCTTTCTTTCTATTTCTTTGCTTTGTATATGTGTTCGTGACATATTATGAAGATGGAGGATGCTGATGTTGAGGGTATTGAGATCGGGAAGAATTCAAAGGTGATGCCATAGAAGAATTATTGTAACTGTTGTATAAACTTTATGTTCTATTCTAAGATAAGGATGAGATTGTGTATAGTCACGGTTCTAACTTAGGTCCTTTTTTAAGGGTAGTTATTTATTTCTCTAGTCATGTATTTATTCTATAACGAGGTTTAAAATAATTATATTGATAACATTGCTGTATGTTTATCATCGGAATGTATGATGTTTACATCTCCCTTGAACATATGTTGTTTTATAATTTTAGAATTATTTCAATTTTTTTTTCATAATTAAAATTGAAAAAAAAATCTCTCACAATTTAACTAAAATGAATCTAATAAATTGTAGGAATAAATGTCAATGTAATTGGGTGTCACATATTTCTTATTGTATCTTGTGATCCATTTAATCTAACATTGTTGTATATATGTCTATTTGAATCTGATATGTTCTTGAGATTAATTAATTTACGTGCATGGTTGTTATTTTAATTAATTGGCATGGTGTGTATATATATATATAGAGAGAGAGAGAGAGAGATAGATAGATAGATATATTTGGTTGCAGCGGATCTTCTAGGTTGGGCTTGGGCCATTCGTGGGAGTGTTGGCGGCAGTTACATACAACTTGTACATAGTGAGAGCAGCAGTTATTAAGGAGCTAGGATTGTTCCGGAGCATGGTTCTAAATTGCGGTCCGCAACCGCAATTGCGGCCGCAACGTAAAGGTTTTTAGACTCACCGCAACCGCATCGCGACCGCAATTGCAGCCGCATCAACCGCATTTTTCCGCAATTTTCCGCAATATTAGAGATTTCAATGAAAACGCAACAGCGACCGCAACCACAATTTAGAACCATGTTCCGGAGCAATCCCACCACTAGTTAATGAAGAACAGAACAAAGATAGGATAGAGCTTTGGTGTTTGAATTCATAATTTATTTGATTGATGTGTGTGTGTATGATGTAGACCATGATGATGACCGATTTGTCTTTTTTTTTATTTGTAATTTACTATTTATTATTTCTTTGGTTTGCATGTATGAGATCATGACTTGTAATTTACATTATATTTTGATTTTATATAAATTTCTAGTCGCTAGCACCGCTTGGATGTGGACAATCGTTCATGAGTAGTGCAGTGCGCCGTCTTTTGTAATATAAATTTGTTGTTCCTTTTATATGCTCTACCTCCTGCCCGACTGTCTCATTTGGCTATTCATGCTTCAAACCAAAAATCTAGCGAACAAGAGAGCACACAGGGCCTTGTTTTGATGAACAATTACTTGATGGATACTATTATTTTATTATTATTATAGTTTGCTCTTCAATTGGAGATTGTTATCAAGTGTCATGGCAAACTAAAACTACTGCTAAACTGAGAAGCTTTTTCCAGCAATAACAAAGGTCAATGAAGAGCTGAACTGAGAATTGGATAACTGTTTTTAATGGCCATTTAAATTGCCACTAGTATTGCCATTAAAATACTTAGATTTTTCCTGACCATAAAAAGCGTTTTTACCAACACTTGCCATTATTGCTTGTAAAACTTTTACTGAATGTTTTAGCAGTTATTTATATTGTTACTAAAAGGAAAAATAATTGCCACTAAAAGTCACTTTTGATGTAGTGTGTATATGTAAACTTATTAAAGCAGAAATTATATATAAGATATAGCACATGACGTTAAACATTTTTTTTACCAAAGGAAATAGGAAAATTTACACGTAATTCACAGGGATGAACTTTTTTACTAAAAGTTTTTGTCCAATCAAAATTAAATTTTCTTTTACCCAATTAATATTTATTTAAGAGAAGTGTTAGCAATACTCTCTCTAACACTCTCTTTCTAACATTCTTTTTATTATTGGTTGAAATTTATTGAAAATCACAATTTTTGGTAAGTTTCACTTCTAAATCAGAAGAGACACTGATTAAATAAAAAGTGAGACCTACCAAAATTTGTAATTTTTAATAAATCAAAAGTAGAGAGCACGTTAGAAGGAGAGTATTAGAGAGAATGTTGCTAGCATTTCTATTTATTTAATTACATAACAAAAATTAAATTAAATTCATGTAATATTTATTTAATTTAATCAATGTCTTTTTTAACTAATCAAATTTTAACTTACTCTTAAATATTTAATTTACGTCTAATTAAATGATAAAAACTAAAAATAATTAAAAAATTGTTTTAATTTTTCCCATGATATTTAAGATTTAAATTGTTAAAATTGTAGAAAAATCATTATTCCTTTCTTATTTTTACATGATAAAATCAATATGTAAATTGATTAGTATTAAAAAAATATGCATAAAACAAAACATAGTAGGATAAAAATTTTGCACAATGTACATTAGCGTATGAATTATTATAAAATTTATATTTTATTGTAATTTATACTTGGAACTTATTTGTTTCATTTCTAAATACAATAAAACCAAACATTATTTATAATATACACAATATTGAGGTCTCCAATTTGGCATCAAATTATTTTTAACGGTAATTTCAATATATGCTCCTATTAATGTTAACAAAATTGTATCATTAACACAATACCTGTAATACTCACAAATAAACTCTATACATCTTGGCTCGTGCTCTTAAATAATTCATGTGACAAAATGTGTTCCATTCACTCGTCAAAAAAACATCAGTTGACCATAAACCCCATTCGACATCACATATGAAGGTATTCCCTTTTTCATCATGAATAACAATCTCATATGGACAATATATAAGAAGTGCATCCTCCACAAACTTTGCAAGCAATTTCTGAATCCCCCCCCCCCCCCCCCCCCCTTTTTTTTTTCAAATTTGGTCCTCTCACTATTTTAATTTTGCAATTTTATTTCAATTGTTAACTTGACATTCAATATTTAATGAAAATACTAACATGACACTCTACTACACATTCATGCTAGCACATCAACATTATCATTATGCTATCACGTAAAATTTTTCTAAATATTGAATGTTAAGTTAATGCATAGACTAATATTGCACAATTAAAAATAGGGGGGGGACCAAATTTGGGAAAAATAAAATGAGGGGACCAAATTTGAGAAATAACAATAATAATAGGATCAAAAGTGCAATTAAGTCATAAGATATGTAGAAAAGGATGAGAAGACTATTAAGTACCATTCTATCTGCATCTACTTGTTCATCTTCCAACAAAATTTTACATGTTGGAACAGCATGTGTATCTCAGGCAATATAAGGAAAGTGGATGTCAATGACAAAAAAAGTAGAGCGATCTTCAACTTATTGGAGCATTAGGTTCTAAACTTTCATTGAAAAAATAGAAACCCCAAGGTACAACAATTGTAGCCATGTCCCATCAGGTAAGCAATAAAAGTTTAGAAGATTTGTTAGGCCTTGGGTGAATTGACCTCCACCAAAAAGACTAAGAAAAAAATACTGCAAAACAATTTTCAGCAAGATCCATCAACCATACTTTTGGTGGTATTTCATTCTTGAAATTATCAAAAAAATAATAATATTTGGGACATCAACCAATTCCTATAAATTTATGCCGACAATTTTTATAATAAATATAGATTTGTGGTAAATGTTAGTATAAAGCTTTCAAATAGAAATTGGAAAGAAAAGTTGCCCAAGACACTCACAGATGTTGGTATGTCTTGAACATACATCCTGTTGAAAGCCATATCAATCACAATTCTATTTGGATTGGTTGCTGGAACAACACAACAGAGTCAAAAAAAGGGATCATAGACAGGATTTAATGGAATTGTTTATTATAATATTAATAAAGCAAGGTAGCCATTAACTCATGTCTACGATTCCCTTTTTTTGACTCTGTTCTGTTCCAGTAACCAATCCAAATATAGTTGCAACTGATATGGCTTTCACTAGAATGTACATTCAAGTCAAAACAACAAATAGAAGTGTTTGGGGAAACTTTATCTCTTTTTGAAACCTTAAATTATACTACAGTTTACCACAAAATTTAAATTTACTATAAAAACTATGTATTGGCATAAATTTGTAGGAATTGGTCAATGTTTGAAAAACATTTTTTGATAATTTCAAGAATGAAATACCATCAAAAGTATGGTTTGAGGATCTTGCAAAAAATCGTATTACAATAATTATTACATGATTTTTTGGGAGAGGCCAGTTCACCTTAGGCCTGACAAATCTTCTAAATTTTTATTGTTTACCTAATGGCTCATGGCTACAATTATTGTATCTTAAGGGTTCTGTTTTTTCAATAAAAGTTCATAACCTAATGCTCAAAGAAGTTGAATACTACTCTCCTCGTACTGCCATTGGCATCGACTTTCCTTATATTGCTTGAGATACATGTGCCATTACAACATGCACTACTTTAGAAAACACCTTTTTCAAATTGTTTTTTGAACTGATTTAGATATAGGTGATATTGAAAATATGTGATTTTAAATTGAATTTTGAACTGAGTTAAAACATTTTTTTAACTCAGTTCACTAGGGAACCAAGTTAAAAAGTGTGACTTTTTAACTCGGTTATGACCAAAATCGAGTTAAAAAATACACTTTTTAACTTGCTTTAGTGGATAACTAAGTTACTTTTAACTTGGTTATACCATAACCAAGTTAAAATTGTGACTTTACATTCACAACAGTGGTGTTTCCATCGCCAACCTTTTCTCATTCAAAACAAGAATATTAGAATAACAAAGAAGAATGGACAACCTAGAAGAAACCAAGCCACCAAGGTACAGGTACTCCCTACTCCTTGCAACCAAAGCTACTCTTGAGAAACAAGCGAAGGCCAAGGATGTTCCCACAAATACACTAAAGATGAGGCTGGAGCAATAGCAATGTAAGAACAATGTCATAAATTTACCCAAAACTTAAAAAACATCCATAAAAGGCACTAGCTAATTGTCACAAAAACATTAACTAGAAAAAAAAGGGTTTAATAATTTAATTCCAACACAGACACATTGAATGCATCATAGGAACCCTCATATAATCCATTGACCCTAACACAACTCATACCTTGGATCAATTTGAATAGCCAAATCAATCAAGGGTCCAATAGAGGCACCTTGAAACAATGACACTGCCATCAACAAAGTCACCCTCTTTCTCCGCACATCATTAAAAAAAAAAATATAGGTGAATAACAATCACAAAACCAAGAAACGAAACATAAAGCAAACATTGCTTCTCACAATAGTAAGAAAACCCCCAATGTTGAGGAGGACATGTAGGTAAGCCCCAATAGTTGCAGCAACCACGGCGAAACAGAGAGTAAAATAAACCTACAAAGATGTTAACGCTAGAGGTGAAGAAACCGTTGCCACAAGGAATGTGAACGATGACGATGTGTGAGATCGAAGGGAAGGGGTTGGTTACCTCGGAATCCTAAGACTTGGCGATGTCGACGAGGATGAGCTTATCCATGTCGCGAGGGCCAAGGGTTGTTTTGAGCTTCGAAGTTGGTCGAGAAGTAGCAGTTTCTAGCTCCTTCTCTCTCATAGCGAGTATGAATGAGTGCTTTCTCTTGTGCACTACCATCTAAGTAGAAACGTTGAGAGATTTGAACAAAAAATTTGGGCCAAGTGTTCAACAAGCTTTGAAGACAATGTGCTAGCCTGAAATAGATTTAAAGCAAGAGTTTTTAAATCGGTTCGGGGAGGAACTAATTTAAAAACAACTTCATAAATTTGTTCAACAAGGAACCGATTTAAAAAGTAGTTTTTAAATCGGTTCAAAAAGAACCAAGTTAAAATGTTGCTTTAAAATTTCAAATCTTACACACGAAGATGTTTTTAAATCAGTTTATTGTGAACCGAGTTAAAAAAGTTACAAAAATTTTGACAAATGCCACTGCGTCCATCTTTTAAATCGGTTGAATTTGAATCAAGTTAATTCCTATTATAAAAAATGTATTTTGTAGTAGTGATTGAAATTTTGTTGGATGATGAACAAGCAAATGCAAATAGAGTGGTATTGAATAGCCTTTTTCTTCCTTTTTTGTATCACCTCTATAACACAATTCATTATTTATATTAACTTTATCGAACTAACCCTGCATAATTATTTTTGGATTCATGAATTGCCTGCAAATTGTTTTGCCTTATTTTAAAAAAATGAAAAATTAATACTAACATCACTATAAATGAAAGAGATGAGAGTTCTTATCCAATCATAGCCCCAAACACTGCTCAATATATTCAAGGATTTTTTTTGGATAAGCATGATAAAATTCATAGATAACTTAAAACTAAGATAGCATCTGGTGGACAAGTTAGAATTAAACATAAGTGGATTATATTATTTTAGGTATTTTTGAAAAAGAATACAACGAGACAAAATTAAAAATGAATACATTTTAATTCTAGTGAAAAATATGAAATCAAGAAGAATAGAATGAAAAAAAACTAATTAATTCTGTTCTATTCTCGTGACAAATACTACTTACTAAATGATTGCTAGAAACCAAAATAAAGCTAAATTCACAATCAATACACTTTTCCTTCTTAAAAGTTAAAATTGACCCCATTAGTGATAGATTTTCAGGTGCTACACCTCGTTGGAAAGAAAGTGAACATCGAAAATTTATGCTCATTTTTTTGGGCGTCACTTTATAATTAACTTGAGAAACCGTTTCTTCTACTTAAACTTCAATCTCATCCGAACATGTATGGTTTAGAGAGAGAGAGAGAGAGAACATGAGCTAAATTCTCATGTTTGTTCATCTATTCTAAGATTTTTATTCATAACTTATTGTTGCATTTTGTAAAGTTTTTTATTATATTTAAATTATAATTGTTCTTCATACCTGGAATTCCCAATACTAGGTTCCAAGTGAATTTCCTTCTCCTACTTGCAATCTTGCTGTTGTTCTCCAATGTTGGTAAATGGTGTAGAGTATACCTTCAAAGATATTCAGATATTTAAGTGAGCAAAGGTATATATATATATATATATATTGTGTGTGTGTTTGCGTGGATTTGCAAGATCCGATATAATGGTGTAGAGCAGGTAGTTATGAGATTTGGAAGACCAATAAATGTGTTTAGATTATCAATTTTGTTTATAAGATACGTAATGTAAACTCTAAGACCCTAACGTGCACCTTACGCATTGACATTGTGTACTCTTTCTCTGAAGTATATTTTTAAATTTCAAGTTATTTCATTCTCTATATTGTTTGAGAACAAGAAGATCTAACAACAACTATGAGTAGATTTGAAATTAATTAAACTAAAGGCTTCCACACAAATGCGAATTTTACCACTGAAAAGTAATTTTATCAAATGATATTAAGTGCTACTTTTTTTTGGGTGGTGGGGGGGCTTACAAAATAAGCCTAAGGCTTTATGTAAGAAGTGATACGTTAAGCTGAGGTACAATGTAGTGGACTATGAGTGATAATCAACACTAGAAAAAAGTAGTCCAAAAGAAGCTTCTTGCACTTGATACTTAACTTTTTATCTATGGATTAGAGTACTCATACTCTTATTCCATTTTGACTAGCCTATAAAAAAAAAAAAATCACAAATTTAATCTAACCTATTATTTTTGTGTTGAGTTGTATATTAACTTGTAAGTTCGTACATTAACTAACTCACTAATCACTATTATCTCTGGATACAATTAAGCCAAGCATTCCCTTCCCATATAACGTTCTTTGTAGGAAAAAGTAAGCCAAGCATTCCCTTCCCATATAACATTCTTTGTAGCAAAAAGTGTAAAAAGAAGGGGGAGTGAATAGACGTAAATTAACTTGAATTGAATTAAGAGTTATGTTATGTTATGCCCTAAAACTAATGTTATGAACTAAGAAAAAAAAAAAGAATTAAGAACCTGTCTCTTGGTATTTAGAAATTAGCATCAATTTCTTTTTCGTTAATTTTAAAGTGTATTACAACTATTAAGTAATTATCGAGCAATGTAAAGAATAATGGTTATTCATAGTTATATATTTGAATCATATAGAAATGATAGATAGCAAATATTTTCTCAAGGGAAATCACACATTATTTGACAAACAAAAGGTAGAAACAGAAACTTAAATTCACCAAAAATAAGAAATAAAAGGTTAATCAAAACCCTTTGATATGTGTGACAAGAACAGATTGAAAATTTTTGAAACAAATTAAACATTTAAACTTTGTCATCTTTTCGGGCCAACTTTGAAAGTTCCGATCAGGATTCATCACAGCCATGGAACTCTCTAACTAATAAAAACCAAGAGAGAATATATTTTTTAGTTCAAAATTCGTAGAAACAAGAGTGAGAGGTACCTTATTGTTGTGTGGTGAACACAAGAGTACGTCTCCGGTGAGCTCCCACGATGGTTGTTGGCATCTCCGGTGGGGGCACCTGCAAGGACTCCGATACTTAAGTCAGTAAGAATCCAAGTGTGAGTGATGAGAGAGAGTGTGCCTACTTGATGAGTGTGGAGTCCTTTATATAGTGTGTTTTGGAGGAAAATTCTATTAGAACTAGGTGCCACGTGACAACATGCGTTTGGGTGCCTAACTACATGCATTCCTTGTCGTTAAGTGTTTCCCATGCTGTGTCGGGATAGCAGGGGAATTACGAGCTAGGATAGCCGAGCCTTTGCTATCCGGGATAGTCAACGTGGGAGCCGACTTAGATTGTGGGTTCGGGTAACCTCCAGAACAGTTGCTCCCAAGTTGGTGATGCTTAGAGAAGCATCGTCGACTTAGGAGTCTAAGTCGGCCCCATAACACTTATAAATAAAAATAATGGATATACATTGTATGTGACCATGGCCATCTATCCATTTCTCTTTAATGCATGATATATTTTCTTACCATCATTGTCACGTAGAGAAACTTTGGTTTGCAATTAGCATATCTAGACTTGTTTTTGTTATTGTTGTTGTTGGAAAGAAGTGGATTTTGATAAGTCTTTTGAAAAGTGTTTTACAGTGAATAAAAGTATTGCTTTTAAGTAATTTATATAAGTTTCTAAATGATAAACAGAATAAGAATAGATATAGAAAGAAATTAATATAAATAACTAATTAAATTAAATATTTAGATACATGAACTTTTTTAATAATATTTTAGATAACATCATAATATATTTTTATAATAATTAAATATAAACATGAATATAAATACAAATATAAATATTTTTATCTTAGTATGTAACTATGCAATGGTTTGAAAGAATAATGAAGTGCCTAATAAATACTAATTTTAATAGGCTTAGAAGATTTGAATATAAGGTCAAATTGATCTTCAAAATCTTTTGAAGATACATATTAGTTTTTTATTTTTCATTAAACACCATTCACTAGTATACCATGCATAGTTTTGGATGTAGTCAAAGAAGCATATTTTAAATTAATATTTAAAATAATAAATGACTAAATCATTTTCTTTTTATTAATATTTGACTAAATTCATATTTGAAATTAGCATTTGACTAAATTAATATTTAAAATAATAAATGATTAAATCATTTTCTTTATATTGATATTTGACTAAATTCATATTTGAAATTAGTATTTGACTAAATTAATATTTGGCTAAAGTAATATTTGTAATTAATTTATTTTAAATATTTGACTATATTAATATTGTGACACAATTAAATCTGGGAAGAAATATTAATGTAGAATTTAATGCTATTAATGTTATATTAAAAATATGTATAAACAATTTGACTAAAGCAATATTTGAAATTGATTTTTTTTGAATATTTGACTATATTAATATTACGACACAATTAAATTTGGGAAGAAGTATTAATGTAGAATTTAATGTTATTAATGTAATATTTAGAAAATATATGAATAAATGTTTCTTTTTATATAGTATGACACAATTTTGTTAATAGCTAAGATTTAAAAAAAATTATAAAACATATTTTAAAAAAAGAAAATAGGCTATGCACTGAGAGTGTAAAGAAGTTTTACATCATCAACCAATCACAAACCACCATATATGGTAAATTTGTTAACATTTATAATAACTGCCTTAAAAGTCATACCAACAATGATATGTGATTAGTTGATAGTGTAAAAGTTTTTACACTGATCATGCATAATTGTTAAACTCTTTTAAAAATCTATTTGTGTACAAGTAAACTAGAAATGAGAAGAAATAATATTATTGTAACATTTAATGTTGTTAATGTAATATTTATAAAAATATATAAATAAGTATTACTTTATATATATATATATATGGTTTGCTAATGTACACCCACTTGTTTTTTAGTTGGAATACGTTAGTAAGCTACACTATTGGTGTATTTTAAGATATATTGTAGGTATAACTTGCTAACGTACTCCAACTAAAAAACAAATGCATGTAGGTTAGCAAACACCATAAGCACTTGTCAACATACTCCAACTAAAAAATAAGTGTGTGTACGTTAACAAATCCCATATACACACACACACACACACACACACACACACATATATACACACACACACACATACATACATACATACATACATACATACATTTTTTCTTGTACAGAATAACACAATTTTGTTATTAATTAAGATTTTATAAAAATTAGTTTACAAAACATGTTTTAAGAAAGAAAAATTCCAATATGCATTATTACAATATAGAAAATAACATATATAAATGCAAATAGATTAATATAATATTATATGTATTTATATTTATATGTTCTAAATTAGACTTGAAAAGAAATATTAATATAGGATTTAATAATATTGATATAATATATATACAAATAGATAAATAAATAGTTTTAACATTTATAATATGACACAATTTGGTTATTTAATTAATATTTTGAAAAATAGTTTATAAAGAAAAATTCAAATGTATATTAAAATAATACAGAAATTAAAAAAATATAAATAAGTAAATTAAACTTGAGAAGAAATATTAATGTAGTATTTATACAAATATACAAATAAATATATGTTTTTCTTATATTGTATGACACAATTTTGTTAGATAATTAATATATTGAAAAAATGTCTATGAATTTTAAAAAGAAAATTCTAATATATATTCATATAATATATAAAAATTGATAAATTATATAAAATATATACTAATTTTTATCCTTAAATATGTATTAAATATATTGAAAAAATAGTGTATAAAGAAAATTTTCAAATGTATGTTAAAATAATATACAAAAATTGAAATAAAATAAGTTAGCACACAAGAAGGGGGTTGAATTGTGTGCTAATGTCCTTTATAAAACTTTTTCAAAATGAATTTTTGTAAGAACAAATATAAGTTCCAAAGGAAAGCTTTAAAAAGCAAGTTAGAAAATCATGTGGACACTATGTAAAAAGAACGGATAAAATGTAGGAATACAAGAGATTTTTATAATGGTTCACTCTATAACACCTTCAATCCTGAAGGTATTCCACTAACTATTCCAAGTTATACCAAGTATTCTCATTGCCTCTTCAAGCTTACAAAACCTAGTAATCTACATTGAGATTACACAACCTAAGTACTCTTTTTCAAATAGCCTTTTCAGGCTCTCAACAATTCAAATCTTATCTTAAGGTATACACCAAAAGCTACGCACAGAGTGAGGATATATAAAAGTTAAATATTGGAAAATAACTTTGTTACAAAGTATATGAAAATCAAAGGTCGTCCAATAAAGCTCTTAGAGTTTCTTTGTTCTCATAAGTCTTATATATCTATTTCTTCATGGAGGTCTCCTTTATATAGACTTAAGAAAATGACCAATTAGGATGGAAGGAGCCAAATGTGCTAAGGTATAGCTCCAAAAGTGTGCTCATACACACCTTTTTTAGCAAACAATGTTTGTCCTTTTGCATACTGGAAAGAGAAAAATTTGTCAGATGGTACACTACTGTATAATGGTTAGAAGTTACTTTTTCATTGCATGAAATTCTTTTTGTAATCCTTTTGTGTAAATGTGCCATCCTTATCCATAAGGATAAGAAGAAATAAACGAATATTTTTTGGTGACAACTAAGAATTATGCTCTATAGGACATGTCATCATAAGGAATGTTCTTGATAGGTCATTTGAAAAACTTAGTCAATTTTTTAAATGCATTTTGTTTATGCTATATTCCTTTTTTGCACGAGCAAGTATATGGATAATAAGCATATAAGAGGCGCTTTTTGAAAAACTATTATTTGGATTCCTTTTACAAGAACGTGTTGAGTGCTTGATTAAAAACATATTGGATGCTTTGCTAAAACTCATTGGACGCTTGTCCAAAAACCTAGTTTTGTGGAAACAAATGAACTATCCATATAAAGAGCAAGTTTCTTTTTATGAAAACACCTATTTGTTAAGTATAAAACTTGCATTATGTATGGTATTAACATTTTAATAACTTTTTATTTATCAAAACATTTCTAGGAGTTGGATGCTTCAATGTCTTTGATTCCAATAATCTCCCCCTTTTTATTATGACAAACATTATTAAATTTTTTATTTTTTTTTATAAAGCAAATAAAGAGAGCTAAAAACACGATAAAAACATGCTAACTCCCCCTAAGTCCATGCATAATGTACTTAGATGAACATGTCTTCACATCAAAGGTTAGAAGACATTATTTCAGATAGGCAAAAGATTAGAGCGTAAGAGGAAACAAATAAACATATCATAAGCTTGATGTTGAGATCACAACAAGTGTACCAGTTATACAAGTAATAATGTGAAAAGTAGAGTTATCATCTCCATAGGGATTGTGGTTTAATCACAATTCAACCAAATAATTATTCATGTGTTTATGAATTAAAGAAAATAAGAATATAATTAAAGGATGTTAGAAAATTTATAAGTAAACATGGTTAGGTTCAGAATCCTTGTTGATTTTTCCCTAACATAATTTCTTTCCCTCCTAAACTCGACCTTGTTAGGCAATTTACAATTTCCCTAAATTAACTCAACCCTAATTCCTTATACGATAAACCCTTTGTTCCTAATTTCGTATCCTAATCCCTTAGGCAAGCAAACTTAGTCACAAGCATTAAGAGCAAGAAATTAATGCGAAGGCATAAAACCTTTCTTCCTATCCATAGGTTCAAGAATTATATGGTTGCTAAAATGGAATGATTCAAAATCCTAATTTCCTAATTGTAAGGTTTGAATTACAAGTCAATTTCAAATGGGTATCATCATAGAAAAAACATTAAGCATAAAATTATCAACTGAATTGCATTAATAAAAATAAGGTTCAAAAGGAAAAACAAATTACGAAGGATTCCAATCACAGTTCATCCTAACCTAACCAAAAAAGAGCTTAGAAACTCATAGAGTTTCCCAAAACAAAACAAAGATACAAGGAAACAAATAGAAAAGTCATGAAACCTTAAGAAATCGAACCTAAGTTCCTAAGATTTAAAGCCGCAAGTTGGGTCTTTGAGCTCTTCTTCACTTTTAGTCCTTAGAATTATCAAAGAATGAATAATAGAGAGACTTTTTCTCTTTTTAAATTGAACCTATACTAGTTTGGAGCCCTTTTCTTTGTACTGGATAGATGAAAAATGCTTCACAGAACTCGTATATGCTAGGAGGCATGTGCGCTCATTGGGCATGAACTCGCACAATAACATCCTAAGTTTTAACCGTACAAAGTAAACCTTGGCTAAGTACTTGTACCTTGATGAGGGGCAAGTACTTGTTTGTCATAAGGGCTTGTATTATTATGGGACTTCTGGTTAGGGCTTCCTTTTGGTTAAAGCAACAGCAACATGAGGAGACTTTTCAACAAGAATAGCAACATGAGATGTCTTGAACCTTGTCACTCTAGGTTCAAACACAGGTTATTGCTTGGACACTTTGCCCTTAGACGCTCGTCTTTTAGACGTTGCTACTTTGGATGGTACTACAGGCTCAACAAACAAAACAACATCTCTAATTGATTCATCCTATTCTTTGTTGCCTTCTTCCTTGATTGAGGCAAGTTGTCCAAGTTTTTCAGCTAGTTTCAAAACAAACCCAGCACGCATCATTACAACATTGTTTCTTCCAAAAGGCAGTTACCTAAACCTATCAATGCCTTTCTTTTTTATCTTCATTTATTGATGAATGTTTAGTGTCAAAAAATCCTAATATACTTTCTGTTGCCAAAATGTCCTATTGAGCAAAGTTGAATATGTGATGTGCTTCACTACACCATTGCCCCTTATGTTACGAACTATGCTGGATAGAATTAGATGAGGCAGGTTGAATTTTGCCCAGTAAGAATATGAAAAGGGGCAAAACAATGCTCTCTAGTTATGTTATCCTTAGACCCAGCTTTGTGGAGTATACCTTTGTTCAGTAGTTGTTGGAAGATCTTTCCTTCCTTCGATTACTTACTATACTCAATTATGCCTTAAGCTTCTAGACCAATGTGGCGGTGTCTACAATGTCATTGCCTCCAAAAGCTACTTCTCAACCGATATGTATCGATGTTCCAGCTCATTCACATTTAATGACTTGGGTTGTGGTTCCAATGTTGATAATGACTTGGACACCTAACATAGTACCATAACCCACTAATCTTGAAAATAGACTGTTCTTTAGAATTCCCTGATAAGTTCTAGGTAGATGATCTTGTTCATCTTGAAGTGGTTTAGAATGTCACACCATGATAGATTATCTTTAATCTTGGCACCCATATCATCTAGGGCATCTATGTCAAAGCGGTTCTCAATAAAGATGATGACACTGTTAGAATTAATGCCTTCTATTCTAGTGATGGTTTTGATGTTTGATCAACACTTCCTTCCATGGCATGCTGTTGGGTACAGTGAGGTTAAGAGAATGAAAAAAGGTTTCTAGGGTTTCTGTTTTCGGGGAGGGAAAAGTATGAGTGAAAGAAAACTGAAAGGTCGTTTTTGGCTCATATTTGAATTTTGGTAGAGGGAGATAATATATGGGTTATTTAGTGCTACCCTACCAAAATATGCTGGGAAAGCCTTGGGTAGTGTGAGAATGGCTATGATGTGGCTCAATGAGGGAATTTATCATTTAATTTCAAATCATTGCCAGTTAATGCAATAACAAAGATGTTTCATACTAAATGGTAGGAGAGATCGATGAGTCTCTCGATGATGTGTAGAACTTTATATATTGTTTTATATATGTTAGAGTTTTTATGCATCTATTTAGAAGATAGATGGCTTGTTTAGTAGAGTGGTTTAGTGACGACAGTTGGGTTGTTACAAAAAACATGTTCAAGAAAAGCACCACTCTCAAAACCAGGAGGTTATTTCACATAAATTTCTTCATTTATTATACCATTTAAGAATATACTTTGAACGTTGATTTGATAAAGCTTTATATTACTATGAGTAGCAAATGAAAGTAAAATGCGAATGACTTCTAATCTAGCAATAGGTGCAAAGGCTTCAGTAAAGTTTATACCTTCCTGTTGTGAGTAACCTTGAGCTACAAGCCTAGTTTGTTTCTCACAACTTTACCTGCCTCTTCTACCTTATTTTTGAATACCCATTTTGTTCTTATAAGTGACTTGTCTTGGGGTAGAAGGACTAGCTTCTAAGCATCTCTTTTCTCGAACTGGTTTAGCTCTTCTTACATGACCTTGATCCAACCTTCGTCTAGTAAAGCTTCATCCATTATCTTTGGTTCTACTTATGAGATGAATGCAATTTGAGGTTGCTCCTTATTAGATGATCTCATTCTGACTCGATCATGCACATCTCCCAAAATTTGGTTGTTTGGATGATAGTTCCTTATTTGGCAGTTTTGTGGGCTCCCTGTGCTCATCTTTTGTAGAGTCATCCAAAAGGTTCATTGGATGCTCGCTCCTTGCTATCGTCCAATTTCATATCTACAAATGACTCATCCAGCTCTAACAATTCTCTATCAAGCTTATTGTCATTAAACTTAACATGGATGGCTCCTTCCACTATTAAGGTTCTAGAACTATACACTCTATATGCTTTAGACGTTTCAGAATAGCTTAACAATATTTCATTATCACACTTAGAATCAAACTTTCCAAGACTATCCTTAGTATTCAAAATGAAACATTGACATCCAAAAGGATAGAAATAAGATAAGTTAGGTTTTCATCCTTTCCACAATTCATAAGGAGTCATTTTAAAGATAGGTCTAATGTATATTTTGTTTTGTAAATAACATGTAGTGTTTATAACTTCAACCCAGAAATACTTAGGAGTTGAGTTATCATTTAACATGGTTCTAGCCATTTCTTGTAATGGCCTATTATTTCTCTCCACCACACCATTTTGTTGAGGTGTTCTAGATGAAGAGAAGTTGTAGAGAATTTCGTTCTCCTCACAAAACCTTTGAAAACTTTTGTTTTCAAACTTTTCTCCATAGTCACTTCTAATTGAAGTTATACAAATACTTTTTCATTTTGAACTCTTTTACAGAATATAAAAAAGACCTTAAAAGACTCATCTTTGTGGACTAAGAAGATAACCCATGCCCATCTAGTATAGTTGTCCACTACAATCAGTCATTACGAGAAAAATCGATTTTAACAAAGGTTTTTTAACTAAGGCTACTATAACCGTCGGGAACACATTGTATTATTGGTGGTTTATGTAACCCTCATTTATTACCTGCATTTTAGTGAAACTACAGGAAATTTCCTGCAGTTCAGTAGAAACCTATGTTAATTTTATTTATTTTAATTTTTTAATTTTATTATAACTTTGAAAAACTTAATTGTTTAATTTATTTATTTTTTAACATATCTGATTTCCTTTGCTTCTTCGAAACTTAATGCTTTTTAGTTTTTCTCCAAGCCCTCAGTCCCCGCTCGTTTCACACTCCTCTTTCTTTTCTCCGCCACCACCTTCTATTGCCTCAACAAATCTAGCCGCCTAAGACACCCCAAACTTTCCCTCTTCCTCTCTGAAACCAACACCTCCACAACCCTCACTCGCCTCCTCCATTACCACCTTGTGTCCAACAATGTCACATTTGACCTTGTCGATTCACATCACTACAAGCCTGAAGACCCCTTCTCTTCATCGCCCGAAGATTCCCTCCAAGGAAATGGTCCTTCTCCTCATCGCTTCCACGTGGCAAAATGAAACCCTCTTCCCTACTTTTGCTTTAGGGTTGGGCCCTCTCTCCTCTTGCACTTCAAGTTTGCCATCTTTGATGTCGAAAGCCAAACCTATGATGACTCCTTTAACA
This sequence comes from Spatholobus suberectus, assembly GCA_004329165.1. Classification (NCBI taxonomy): domain Eukaryota; kingdom Viridiplantae; phylum Streptophyta; class Magnoliopsida; order Fabales; family Fabaceae; genus Spatholobus; species Spatholobus suberectus. Next base: position 10,493,434 of record CM014730.1, on the reverse strand, counting down.
CCGTCACAAGGGGTCTCGCCAAGCACCTGGAAGCGCCGGAGGTGATTCCCCTATGCTAAGGGGATGTTGATTTTCGATTAGGGATGTGTGAAAGAGGTTGGGGTTTTGAAAGGCGGTGTTATGAAAAGTGGCAATGGCGTTCCCTGGGAATGCGGCATTTTGAGTTCTTGAACACGAAGGTGCTATTTTGGTTACATGCCTACTGCTATACTGTGACATGAATTGGTTCTTATGTCTTGTCCCTCTAGTCTTTGACCCTATGGGTGGTTAATCTAAGGGTGGGGTTACTTCTACACTCTTATGACAAAATTGACTTTATTCTTTCATTATGGAGATCCTTGTTTATAGTAATCTTTAACTCACTCTTAAGTAAATTAATTCTTTAGTCTCAAACTATTGTAGTTTAAGGAATTAGCTCTTAAAAATGCAACATCTTCACGTACCACCTACCGCCCTTAAACAATCAAATGAACTTTTTTTCTTTTTTTTACATTTTATAACATCTATGTTCTTTCTCTACATAAGCTACATGCAAGCATAACCTGTATCAACATTCTTCTGCTTAGGTTGTGTCTACCAGTGTGTGAGTGAGAGAAAAGTGAAGGTGAGTGCAAAGTGGGTTGGAGTGCATATGATTATTAATTTATTTATTTTTCCTTTTGTTAAATTAAATCTTAACACAATTAAAGGAAATCATTTTTATTTTTGGATTTAATTTAAAAATTGAACCAAATGATTCTCATTTTTCTTTTTAAATTTTCTCATCCTTTTTCTTTTATTTATTATTTCATTTTTAAATTATTTGGATAAAATTAAGTGTTCACATATATTAATATGCATTTTAATTTTATTACTTTAAAACATGTTTTATAAAAAAAATACAAATAAGGATTTTTTAGTATATATATAAAATATGAAAATAATTCATCATAATTTACTACTTAAAATAACATTTAAGGATATAAATTAATAATTTTTATATACATTTATTAATTTTATATATTAAATTAATTTATATTTGAATTTTTATTTTTTAAAATTCATAAACTATTTTCCAAAATATTAATTAATTAACAAAATTGTATCATTTTATATAAGAAAAAATATATTTATTTATATATTTGTATAAATATTACATTAATAGCATTAAATGCTACATTAATATTTATTCTCAAGTTTAATTTATTTAAATATGTTATCAATTTTTGTATATTATAATAATATACATTTTTTCTTTTGAAAAATACTTTTCAAAATATTAATTAATTAACAAAATTGTGTCATGCTATAGAAGAAAAAATATATTTATTTATATATTTGTATAAATATTACATTAATAGCATTAAATGCTATATTAATATTTCTTCTCTTGTTTAATTTATTTAAGTATTTTTATCAATTTCTGTATATTATAATAATTCACATTTGAATTTTTTTGTGTAAACTATTTTTCAAAATATTAATTAATTGACAAAATTGTGTGATGCTGTATAAGAAAAAAAACTGTTTATTTATATATTTGTTTAAATAGTATATTAATATTTATTTTCAAATTTAATTTCCATATATATATACACACACCACACATTAATATAAATTTGAACTTTTCTTTATGATCTTTTTTTTCAAAATATTAATTAATAGAAAAATTGTGTCATTAGTATATATGAAAATTCTATTTATTTATATATTTGTATATATATTTTATTGATAGCATTGAATGCTATATTAATATTTCTTTTCAAGTCTAATTTAAATCATATAATTAATCTCATATACTCAATTGTATTTATATATATCAATTTCTGTATATTGTATTAATATATATTTAAATTTTCTTTTTACGAAACATGTTTGTAAGGTAATTTTTATAAATCTCAGTTAATTAAATAACAAAAATTGTGTCATATATATAAGAACAAATATTATTTATATATTTGTATAAATATTATATTAATGACATTAAATGCTATAGTTATTAAATATTTTTGAATTGCTTAATAATATCTAGCTATCTATACATACATACATCTATATATATATATATATATATATTAATGGTATATATATAATAAAGGACATTGCTATGTATATATATATATATATATATATATATAATAACAAAAGGACATTGCTAATTGGGATTATCAAATAAATAAAGAAAAATCTAATAAAAGGGCCATGGTGTCTGAAGCCTGTAGAAAAAGGTTGAGTCATCATTTTCACTGTCCTTTTCCTAATTTTTCTGGGGCTTTCAATTTTCCCACAAGACCGTTAAGCACAATAGGGCACGTATCTTTCCCTCCTCGCACCAATTTGCCCCATATATAGATTTTTTTTATTTATTGCAATGGTCATATTAAAGTTAAAACTTTCATACATACTATCCCAACCCCTTATCACTTGGCCAACCCTGGTGAGTTATTTGCCTCTATATAATTTTTTTTTGATAAAATTGCCTCATATAAATATCTCTATATATTGAGCACTCCATTAATACTTATTTTTTCTCTTTATCTCTTTTTTCTTATAATATCATATTACCTATTATACCTATATTAACTTGATTGAGAGCAAGGTTGAGGACTCTGGAAAAAAAGTCACGCCATCCCCTCAATGTCTGATTATGCCCTGAGGACCTTCTTCCTTCTCTTCTATTTGGAAGCATTTCTTCTTATCTTCTGCAAGAAAAGCCACAGCGGTATCATTCTCCACTCTTACTCGCTGTTATTCTCAACACTGTGTTGTTCTGTTGCCTGCGACGTACGTGCTTATCTATGTAGCGGGACTGCAACATTCATGTTCTCATTAGGGCTCTCAATCCCCTGATTCCCTTTTTCCTTTTCATTTAAGTTAATATATTTCGTAGACAACTAAATTTTCATGTTCATAAGTATATTAAAAAACAAATTATTATAAAAAAAAATTATTACAAATTTCATACAGGAAAATATATACTTAAAAAGTTTATTATTCTAAATATAAGTAATAATAAAATAATTTCATAAGCACATTTTAAAATAAAAATTCAAATTCATGTTATTATAATATATATAAATTGATAAATATACACAATAGTTTATTTCTTAATTTATAATTTTAATTATTATTTTAAAGAAATTATTTTAATTGTAGATATATTCTAAAAATATTCTTATTTTTAATTATTATGCTTCGTAATACATTTTAAAGTAAAAAAAATCCAAATGCATAGTAATATTATTTTAAAATTATTTTCAAATTTTCATATGGGATAATAATTTAATGTAAATGTCGTAACTCATTACACTTTTATTTTATGCATTTAGTTGTAATAAATTGAAATTAATACACTTTAAATATTTAAATAAAAAATCAGACTTAATCTTAATTGATCAGTTTCATGATTTTATAATTGTCATCATTTCTGTTCATCTTTTCTAATTAATGTGTTTTATCTTCTTCTTTTTTTATCCTGTTGAAGTTCTCTAATTCTCAAGCACCCTTTTAATTGATTAATTTATCTGATTTTAATTCTTTTTTCATTCACTTAGAATGATAATTACTGATCTATTTATTTTTTAATGTGAAATAACAGTTTAAATCGTCAAATTTTATTAGCCTATTCATGAGTTATGGTATAAATAAATAAAAATCAAAACCGTACATATTATATAATTTAAATTTATATATATATATATATATATATATATATATATATATACATGTAACAATTAGTAATGTTGAATTTAAGTAAAATAAAATAGACTTGAATACAGATATTGATGTACAATTTAATATTACTTGATCATTTTCATGTTTTTATTATTGTCATCATTCCTATTCAACTTCTCTAATTAATGGATTTCAATTTTTTTGCTGATATTTTAATTTTTAATTGTTACCTTTTAATGATCAGTTTCTCTATTTTTTAATCTCTCTTCTTATGAAGTCATATGTCTCTCTCATGTGATGACATGTATCTTGAATTTCCAACTAATCAAATCAATCAAATCAACCTTAATTTATTAATTAATTATAAGTTTAATTTACATGTACTGTAAAAGATTTTACAATATCAATTAATTATAAATCATCATTAGTATGATTTTTAAAGTAGTTGTTGTAAAAGTCAATAAATTTATGATATATTGGATAACAATGTAAAAATCTTTTACATTGTCAATGTATACACTATTTACTCACTAATTATTCAAATAAAGGAGATTTCCATTTTCTATAATTTTATTAATCAATATTTAAATTTATTCAATATTTTATTCAAGATAATAAAATATTTCTTAATCACTATTAAAATCAATTTTAAAATAATTTTTGAAAATATAGATTTTATTATATTTTCATTAAAATAATTAGTTGTTATTTAAATTAATTTTGTAAAATATTTTTAATTTATTTTGTTATTGTAATAAAACAAGATAGCCATATGTAATTGTTTATTGAAATAAAGGAATGTAGCCAATGAACAAGCTGCAGACTCAGAAAGTGTAATAACTTTAGTATGAAGAAGTTGTTAATGGAATCGAGAGATTAGCCTTTAACTCTTAATCGAGAGATACATTGGATTCACCCAAAAAGACTACTTTCACTCAAGCAATTGAAATGATTATATAAACCCTAACAGCTTTTTGATTATATAGTTGTTGTCATTCCTATTACTTGAGTATGCAGTTTTTGGGTAAACATAAGGTATCTTCTAACCAAGAGTTAGGGACTAATCCCTCAATTCCATTAACTCCTTGTTTATACTAATGTTATTCCATTTTTGAATTTGTAGTTTCTTCATTGGCTACCATGCTTTGTTACAATAAACAATTCCTTATGGCCACCTTGCTTTATTACAATAAACAAAAAAAAAAAAATTAGAAAATATTTTACAAAATTAATTTAATTAAATAAAAATTATTTTAATGATAATATAATAATATATACATTTTCAAAATTATTTAAATCAATAAAATTGATTTTAATAATGATTAAGAAGAATTTTATTACCTTTGAAGAAAATTAAATATTGATTAGTGAAATTATGAAAAGTGAAAATCTCCTTTATTTGAATAATTAATTAAGAAATAAATTAATGTTGATTTGATTCGATGTAATATGGAAATTCATGATACATGTCATAATATGAGGTAGACACATGGCATCATAAGGAGAGTATGGTACTTGATGATATTTAAGAATAAGATCTCAAATTTTTGGGTACAGTACTACGTGTATTTTTGGGTACAGAATAAGGTCTCAAATTTAATATACGGGTGTGATTATTCTTTTATAATAATACCTTTTTTAATATATATATTTATTATCATGGAAAAATTAATATATGATATAATTAATGATTATCACATTTAATAGTACTACTATTAATTATGTTAACTATACATTATATTTCATAAATATAACATTTAATATTAGTGTACAATCAAATTTATCTTTTTCATAAATAGAAAGAGATAAAATATCAGAAAATATTATAATATTGTGGAATAGTTTGCATGTCTTTTCGTATTGCCACTTTAATACATACTTTATTTTCTTCTTAGTGTATCTGAAATATTTTATTTTAATTTATTATCTTTATAGTTAGGTTCTTAAATTGTACGAATTCTATTCGAAGTTATTATATCATATGTGAGTGAATATTCAAAAGAATATATTTTTAGCTTGAAAGAATGCGACTGAATTTGTATCTTGCATTATTTAGTATAATGATCTTCTTTTCTTGCCATGTTTTCTTGCCATCCTGCTGAATCTTCATACTGAGTACCAACATCTAGGGATTTGGTATTATCACAAGGATACAAATTACTTTGCTTTCCGAGGCTTTGTGACAATTACCTTCCTATCCCCTATCCCTGGGTTACCTATGGCCCCAATCTCTATTACTATTCCTGTTTCTATTGCGTTGACACCACTGTTGAACTTCTTTTATACGCCACTACCACCACCTAAACCCCTAGCAAGCCAGGTGTACCTTTTATGGCACTCTTTGTGGATTTCCTTCCTCCTCCAGCTAATAAGTAGATTGTCAAGGATCCTGCTAGTTTTCTTATGGAGGTGGTTCTAGCCAAGTCACCCATTGACTCTCCTATGCTTGAGTATCAAGTTGGTATGGACAATGGATGACATACCTCTTCTTCATCATCTTCTTCTGGATTAGGGTTACCCCACGAGGTGCCAATGGGCATGCTCACTGCATAAATGACTATTCAGAGGCCACACAGACAAATAAGGAGCTGTAAGATCTGGGAGTCTGCTTTGTTTGTTTGTTAGTATTGGAAGCATAGTTAGTAGACACTGCTCTGGTATAGGACCCTTTTTGTTGTATATAGGAGGGTAGCTAGTGTCTTTTTAATGTATATTTTAACTTTTATTGACTTTGTATGTATTTACTTTTTGATGTATACAATTCCTACGATGATAATGTACCAGACTATGATTACCATGATGTCAAGACATGACACATATATATAGACATTGTTTATTTCATCTTTTACTCCTATTTCCAAATTCTATTTTACTTTTTGTTTTCTTATTTTAAAGGTTATGTACTCAAAAACAAATTCAATCAAATGGAAAAATCTTATTCACATTTTCAAATAATAATTAAAGAAAATAAATAAGTACAGGTTATGATTAATGTGAATCGGTATCACATTTAATGGTATCAGAGCAGTTCTTTCTTATCAAGCTTAGGGTACGACCTTGACCATCTTTGTGTTGTGTGTTCTTGCATTCAATATTGATGAACAAGAATATGAGATGAATTGATTTTTCTTATATTCTCTATTGAAAAACAAAAATGTAAGATAGGATTAGTTTAATATATAGACACATCCTAAAGAGTTTAAAAGTGAATGTCTAAAACAACTTGCTGTAAAAGAATTATGAAGAGTAACCTGCGTACTCAGTAAAAGACATTACTAAGAGTAGACTTAGTGTTGGTTGTTGAGTCTAATAAAAGTGATTAGTGCATGTCTAGGTAGATTTTGGTTAAGGAAAGATTTGGTATTTAAGAGTGTCCATAGTAACCCACCTTTCTTTCCTGGGAGTCTCTCTGGTGTATTGATTCACAACTTACTTTTACTCTCCTAACATATGGTTTTATTCAAAGCAAGAAACTAAAAGATTATTTTTCTTTTCAGGCACTAATGGTTGGAAGACCAAGAGAAGACGCTACCCAACAATAGCTAGAAAGAACGGCGACTATCCTTGAGAATATGAATAAAGGAATACTGAGGTCTATCGAACTTTAGAAATAACAATCCACCCCTATACAAAGACTATTTTCATCCTAATGACGCTCAAAACTGGATCGCCAAAATCAAGAAGATCTTCACTGCGATGGTGTGCACTGATGCACATAAAGTTACCTATGCTATCTTCATGTTGTCTGGAGAAGTTAAGCACTAGCAAAGGTATGCTAAGTAGCAAGTGGAAGCTGAAGAAGACAGATCACTTGGGGAGTGTTTTGCCAAAAGTTTTTGGAGAAATACTTTCTAGAAGACTTGAGAAGAAGGAACAAAGTTGAGTTCCTGAACTTGAAGGATGCATGTCTGTCGAGAAGTATGCTGCAAAGTTTGACAAGGTGTTGAAGTACTGCCCATATTTCCAAGAAGAAGTTGATGAATGTAACATTCCTTCAATTTTAAATATAATTCATATTAATTTAATTATTAAATCAAGTTGATGAAAATGTGAGTAATTTTTTTTTTCGATTTTATAATAGAAAATTTCTAAATTGAACAGAATGATAAAAACTACTTATATATATATATATCAAACTGTACATCATGTTTGAGTGATACATAACAGTAAAAAAAAACAAAAGTACATCAAAAAACATATATTACCTAGCCCAATATATACATCCAAAAAGTTCCTATACATAATAGTACTATCTACCCTATCCCTTACTAAATACTAAGGTCTCTAATGGTCTTCATTTGTTGGTGGCCCAAAGTTTGACAAGGTATATTTAAAGATGCTCATTGGTTTTAATAAGAAGACTCATTCCCACCATTTAGTATTGGTGAAATTGCTTCAACCATAATCACAACCATGTTAAAATCCATAAACTTACTGTCCAAAGTAAATTAAACACATTACCATTATCCACCCTCCTTCCTACCACATTACCATTGTCAATGGAAGAGTATTTGTTAAAATATTTTTCCAGAACCACGTAAATTGATATGAGACACTATGTTTATGCGTAAGATACTTTTTTAGGCATAGTTTTACAAGTAAATTGAAAATTTTATACAGAGTAAATTGTTCATAATAATTCATAGTTCTCAAGACCAAAGATTTATAAAAACAATAAAAATAAAATATTTCTCACCCGATGACCATTGTCTTCTGTGGCAACTTCAATATGCAACAACACTATCACAAAACCAAACTCCACAATACAAAAATATGCCCTCACTCTTTCTTTTTGTGTGATCTTTTCCATTTTTTTTTTCAAATTTGCATACCATTCCTTCCAATGGCGGCCAAATCAATGAATTTTTTCCCCTACTTGCAAAACCTTCAACATATTCACATCAAATTAAATACCCCAAAAAATAATATAAATATTAAGAAATTATTAAGAAAATTTTGGGAAAAAAAGGGTTAAAAAAAAACTAACTTGATGGCCTAGAGAGGCCAAATCCTTCAACTTGGTCTGAAACCTTTCTTCAATGACTTTGAAACATATATAAAATTATAACAAAAATCAGGAAGCATTCGCACAACATTATTGAATTGATACCTTCATTGATTTCGAATTGCAGGTACCTTGTTCAAGAATTTTGCTGGAGAACGACAAACACCAACAAAAGAGAATGAGAAAAAATAAAGCATGGAGGAGCCACCGTGCGTCTGTGTGCAAAGGACAAAAAAAGATGTATGGCAAGGGTACAGTTACTTATGAGTAGTTAAAGGGTTGGAGAGAGTAATGGGTAAAACCTAACTTACATTGGGTAGAAGTGAGGGACAAATGATTCCTTAAAAGAGTGGAGACAAGAAAAGGCTAATTATTATATGAGTAGTGTTATTAAAGGTATAACGGTCCACAAAAAAGTGTAGACCAAACCAGAGGAATCCCTTTTATATATTGTTATAGATAACAGTAGCTAAAAAGGCAGGTGTTGAACTGCGGCAAGAGGAAAAAACCAAAGATAATGTCTGAAAAGGAAAAAATTGAATTGGAAACATGAACTGAATCCAATAGACATTGTTCCCCTCCCCACAAAATATAGTCTTCTCTCACTACACCAAGCACCCATAACTTCTACGTTTATTGCTGGTACATTTCAAGATCAAAAGATTAAGGATAAGGACAATGATGAAATCATGAAGATGTTGGAGTAACTTACTGGAGAAAAAAGAAGGTCTTATGAAGAACGATAAGAGGAGACAAACCATTTCTACATATAGTGCAGATGTTTCGAAAAATGCATGAAATGGAAATCAAATCAAATGTTGTCACATTTTTAGCCATCTTGAATGCTTGCAGGTAGCAAATAAATATACAACCAAATACTAAGTTTATAATCCAGTGTGTTGGATGCAATTATTGTATGACAAGTTCGAGATGCTTCAAAAGCTATTAGATGAGCTCCGCATTTTTGATAGCTAGGGTTATGGCGTATCTCACGGGCCACTTATGGGTCACAGGCAAGGCTTATAGGATTAAGATCAAGCTCTATTTAATGAACTCAAGCACATGGATTCTTCAACAACTACTGCATTTTTTAATGCTCTTTTTCTATATAAACAAATATTATTAAGAAATAGAGTACAAGGCGTACTCTAACCCATGTATAAGAGTCTTAGATGGCTAAATCAAATGGATAAAGATAAACAAGCTAAATGGTCAATACACCAATCAAAAAAAGGAGCAAAGGGATCTGTTCATCTTGGCCTTGAACCATATCCACTATTTAACCTTTATCAAGTCTAATGTACCATTGAAATTAAAATTAAGGAACATCTTGAAACATAATATTGTTAAACATAATCTAAGTAGACTATACCACAACATATGTTGTGGTATTTTAGTTAGCTAAATTGAGTGATAAGAAATTTTCTACTTTTTCATATGTTGGTTTTGTAATTTGCTACTACTTCCGTTGCATTCATGTCTCATTAGTGGGATGATTAACATTAAAAATTTATCGGAGGTGCACCCTTTCTTTAGATTGATCTAACTTTCCCATTTTTCTGTTTTTATTATAAATAGATTTTGACATTAGAAAGAAAAGGGCTAAGATGGTTGTGAATGAAGGAAGAAAATGAAATGTGTGAAAAGGGGGATGGTCTACTGCATCCTTGGATCTACATCTCATATCCTATGGAGCAGCCTGTGTAATTGTGCATTTCGGTAAAATATAAATTAATCACAGAGATAAGACTCTATTAGACTCTAGAACCCAAATGAAGTGGACTCGACTCTAAAAAAAATTAAGACACTAAATTGTCATTTTTTGCTTAAATATGTTTTGTTGATGCTAGACTTGTCACTTTTAATATACGTAGCTTAACTTCTACTTACTTTCTTATCGTCATATGTGTAAGAGTTGTTTGAATCATCTTTTGACATTTCTATATTCTACATCAGGCTTGAATCTAGGATTTAACATCACTTTTGATTTGCTTTCAACTTCCTGAATTGCTACAGGTGTTGATTCTTTTATTGACAGCTTATAGTTCAACCGCACTGGGACATCTTTTCTTCTTTCACGTGGTTTTGATACGAAAAGTGGTTTTTTTTTTCTAGCTTTTGAAATTATCAACGATCATACACTACTATGCTTTAAGACAAATACATGAATTAATAATCAGTTGGCCAAGTGTGTAGAAGACAAACACTTACTTTAATAATCAACTTGCCAAAGTTCTTCACCTTCAATTTCTGGCTATATCCTTTTAATGCAATTTCAATCCTTTTACTTAAATTGCTTATAATTACAAGGCAAAATCAAGGTGATAGAAAATTAGATAAGGTTGAAACAAGTCTTGCAAAAGCAAGAGCTTGATAAAAGAAGCCATCTAATGATGAATATCTTATTCAATTTGGTTTTTAAACAAGTCAATATTAGTTACATTCTAACTTATTTTAGGTGTTAATGCACAAACAAGATATGAAGGGGCTGTTAAGCTGGTATGTTAAATCTCTTCAATTTTTTGCCCTTTTTTGTGTATTGAATTCTTTCATGAATTTCTAGAGATCAATTGATTTTTTTTTCTGGTGATTATGAATGTATCTATTTTATTTTTTTGATAACCATGTTATAGGTGTGAAATATCTACCATGTTATAGGTGATTCAAAATGTATATATGTATAGTACATTGTAAGCATAGATAATTGGTGATTTGTTCTATGGTTCAATTGTGTGCCAGATAAACATGCTAGTTCATGCTTGTGTGGCTCTAGATTTTTCTCATTTTTGCTTGCATTTTTTGTTTTTTTATTTTGGGTTGACTTGACTTTGGATTGAAGATTGATCCATGTTAGCACCTTTTTTATTGAAAGGGCCTGACTTTTTTACCATCATTTTTCCTTCTCATGACCTTAAACTACTTTTAAAATTTAAAACATGTCACGATTTCATGTGCTTAATTTTCAAGGTTTGGAAGGAATGGTATATGACTCACAAGGAGTAACAAGTCTAGATTAGCAAAAGTTCAATGTCTTATTGTTTGGGGATGTCATTTGCTTTTTAAATTACAAAAAGAAACTGATATTGGTGTTTGTTGTGATTATGTGCTGGTAAGTTAGTTCTAGATCATTAAATCTAACTTTAAAAGGGGATTTGGTTGATTTTTTATTTTTTATTTTTTTTGTAGATGCTATCGGATCATTTAAATGCCTATGACCCAGATTTTTCAATGGGTTTGAGATATTTAATAAGCTTATCTACCAGCCTCTTCTCATTCAGTTTATAGTAACTGGTCAAACCATGTTTTTATTACCATGCATTATGCAATTTATTGAGAATGCTTTTGCCAAATTAGACATTTTATTTTTCTTTTGAATTTTCTGTCTTTTTGACAACATTACAGGGGGCATATTGTTTACGTCAAGATATTACATCACCAATATATGATTTGACTGAAAGATAGTTCCTTGAAGAGCGTGAACCTCCTCCAACAAGTTCAAAATTTCAACACCATGAAGATTATAATATCTATGCATACGTGAGATTGGAAATCAATTTTTTATATTCTTAGACAATTAAAAATTTTAGAACATCTAAACCTATATATTACAGATTTTCAAATTGATTATTTTACATAAATTCTCCTATTTACTTTTCATTAATTTCTTTAGATTAATTTTATACATTGAACATCAAACAATCATATTTTTTTATATTCTTAAAGAATTTAACTTAGAAACAGCATTCAACTTTCCAAATAAACATGACCTAAAATGTTATGAAATTAACTTTATTAATTGAGACCTGTTAATCGTTTAAAAGACTATTCAAATAATTATACTTTAAAAAATTAATTTATAATATCTATATATATTTGAGATTTGAAGTGAATTTTTTACATTGTTTGAAAATTAATTATTTTATAATATTCAAATATATGTTAGATTTTCAAATTAATTATTTTACATAAATTATTCTATTTTTACTTTTCATTAATCTATTTAAATAAATTTTAAACAATGAATGTCAAACAATCATAAGGTTTGGTATTTTTAAATGAATTCAGTTGTTAAACAGCGTTTAGTTTTCCATATAAATGTGACCGAAAATATTATGAAATTAATTTTATTAACTGAGACCTATTAATTGCTTAAGAAACTATTCAAGTGATTACATATTTGAGATTTAAAATCATTTTTGTACATCCTTTTAAAGATAATTCTTTTAGAATATCTAAACTTATTTGAAAATTTCAAATTAATTATTTTGAATAAATTCTCCTATTTTACTTTTCATTAATTTCTTTAAATTAATTTTATACAATGGAAATCAAACAATAACAATGTGGTTAAGAATTTTAATTTACTAATCTTGCATGTAACATTGAAGAATATAATAAGTACAAAATTTAAATGCAATGTTATTATAGTTTTATTTTTCCATTTGAAAGGAAATTTTTTAACTAAATTTAAAAATTAATTTTGTGAAACAATTTTGTTAATTAACATAATGTATGTGTATTTATTTATGCTTTTTGCCTCTTGCTTATATATATATATATATATATATATATATATATATATATATATATGTATACCATCATGATCCTCATTATTATTCTCAAATAGGTAGAATGACTCATCATAAATTCCAAATAATAGGTAGATATAAAAAACACACGTTAAAATAAATACGTGCATATTTAATTTAGTATTTTTTTCAGAAGTAATCATATTTTCCACAATTTTTTAGAGGAAATATTAGTGTAGCATTTAAAACTATTAATATAGTATTTATACAAATATATAAATAAATTTTTTTTCTTATATAGAATTTCCCAATTTGATATTTAATAGAGATTTTATAAAATTTAGATTATAAGAACATGTTTTAAAAAATTCAATTTATATTAATATAATATATAGAAATTGATATATAGATATATATAAAGTAACATCAGAAGAATAATTAGTATAGTTTTTTATCTATTATTATAATATTTATATAAATATATAAATAAAACATTCTTATATAAAGGACACAATTTTGTTAATTAATTAAAATTTGAGAAAATCAAGATAGTATTTAACGCTATTAATTAAATATTTATATAGATATACAAATAAATAATTTTTCTTCTTATAAAAATTAAAATATCTATAAATATGACATATACAAATTAATAAATAAATAGATGTGTAGAAATTAATACATTAATATATATATAATATAGAAATTAATAAATTAATAGATATGCATATATACAATCCATATAAATAAGGAAATTTGAGTTGAAAATAAATATTAAAATACCATTTAATACAATTAATATACTACTTATAGAAATATATAAATAAATAGATTTTTATATATAACATTACCAATTTTGTTATTGAATTAAGATTTTACCAAATTAGTTTGTAAAATACATTTTTTTAAAATTAAAACATACCCTATAAAGGACTTGGATCCTCTCCTACAGATTTCTATCCAACACTCTACCTCTCTCTAACATTTTCTTATTTCTTTATTATCTTTATTCATTTCTCCATTCTCTCCTGCCTTTCCTTTTAATTTTTTTGGCTGGAGAGGTAGCACTGCAAGAGACAATATGTTTACAACTATAAATAAATATGTAGTTCACACTTCCAAAATATATACTCAGCCCCACAACCTCGTTCTCACTCACTCACTCACTCACTTGATTGTGAAGAATCCATGGGTCCCCCCACCTTGAAAAGCCCTAATCTACCAGAGACCACACCATGTATGTGCCTCCACAATCATCTTGTGATTCCCACAACACTCCCTTTCACTCCTAGGACATAGTACTTCCCAATAAGATTCCATCGTGCAACGCCGCCACAATCCAGAGCTGTCGTTTGTCCTACTCTGAAGGCATCAATAATAGTATTGTAAGTCACCACATTTGGCCTACTTCCTTTCTCTATCATTGCCTCAACATACATTCTACCTTTAGGGTATATTTTAATCAATGTTGCGTAAGTTATATCAATAGGATAAATGCATCTTGCTTTCATCTCATCAAATAATTTTCTGACCTCAACATACTTTTTGTGCATGCCATATCCTTCGATTAATGCATTATAAGTTATTATGTCACTTTTTATTCCACAACTCTCCATCTCTTTAAATTTACCCATTGCCTCCTCTAACTATGCAAATCTCGGTTGCTTTGAGGAGGTGGTGTGTAAATTCAAAGAGATGGAGAGCTGTGGAATAAAAATGACATAATAACTTATAATGCACCAATTCAAGGATATGGCAGACACAAGTATACTGAGGTCAGGAAATTATTTGATGGGATGAAAGCAAGACACATGTATCCTAATGATCTAACTTACTCAATGTTGATTAAAATAGACACTAAAGGTAGAATGTATGTTGAGGCAATGGATGTTTATAGAGAGTTCAGTCAGGAAGGCATGGTGCTCTCATTAATGCTTTATGCAAAAATGGTTCGATCAAATCTTCTCTAAGGCTGCTTGATGCAATAATAGAGAAAGGAAGTAGGTCCAAATGTTGTGAATTACAAATCTATTATTGATGACCGTTAGAGTAGGACAGGCACCAGCTCTAGAATGTGATGTCGATACTTTTTTTCAAGAAAATGAGCATCAAATTAAACCTTCATCTTCTAGGCTTATTGTGGGTACATTTCAAGATAAGAAGAGTGACGATCAGGGTAATGATGAAATCATGAAGATGTTGGAACAACTTGCCACTAAAAAAACAAGTCTTAGGAAGAAGGATAAGAGGAGCAAACAAGACATTACACAGTGCAGATCTTTCAAAAAATGCGTGAAATAGAAATTGAACCAAATTGTTGTGACATTTTCTTCAATCTTGAATGCTGTAGGTAGCAAATATTTATCCAATTTTTCTATTTGACTTACACCCTAGAATAAAAGATTGAGATAAATGAAAATTGATTTCCATCAGCTTCAAATGGAAAGGCATAAATTGTTTATTCCCTGAGGAATGTAGCATCCATTGTTCAATATCATTCACCCTTGTAGGTTCTATGGCATTGTTATTTTATATTTTACATCTTTCTTTTAGTTTCGTATTATTCAAGTTACTTTAGATGTCTATGATTAGATCTACCTTATGGCTTGGGCTTGTGGCTATAATATGTCTTTTATTATATATTATTATTATTATGCAAGGAATAGGTCCAGTTTTCCAACTAAAGCTTTTCTTCTATTTCTCTAGTTGGTAACTAGAAAACCAGCCATATTTGGCTGTGTTTTATTTCACTTTGTCCATCCCTTTTTGACACCTAATTATGTTGATTGTTGAATGCTACATCTTTAATCCTACAAATTTCATCCTAATTTGCAATTACTTCCTATGCTTTCATTTCAATCCATTTCCTAGCACGTCATGGGTAATGTATTCAATGTTCTTTTACTGTTTGCCACCACTTATTACTATTTTTGTTGTCTCTTTACTTTTTATAGTATGTACTTTGATATTCTCAAATATATATATATATATATATATATATATATATATATATATATATAACCAATTACTAAGTGTATAATTCAGTCTGTGTTGGATGTAGTTGTCGCAAGACATTTCGAGATGCTTCAAAGTTATTAGACGATCTCTACATTTTTGATAGCCAGGTCTATGGCATAGCCCACATCCTACTTATGGGTCACGAGCAAGGCATATGGTATCAGCTCAAACTCCGCTTGATAAACTCAAGCACATGTATTCTATTGCAAGACATAAGTGTTATGATATATTTGATGTAGACTTTTTTCCTTAGTTTAATGTTAAGAACTTACAAAATGTTGTTCTATTTTTTTCTTTATACTATTATAAAGTTATGATTTTATGTTTCTTTAATATTATTTAATTATTATCATTATTTTATTAAAGTTGATTCGACTACGATTCATTTACGGTTGAACCATTGAACCTTAAACTATTACTTTAACCAATTCAATGATTAGTTTGATTTTAAAGACATTGATTCAAGTAATTATACCTTTTACAATATCTATATATATTTGAGATTTGAGATCAATTTTTTTACATTTTTTTGAAAACTAATTATTTTAGAATATCTAAACATTTTTAAATTTTACATAAACTCTTCAATTTTACTTTTCCTTGGTTTCTTTAATGTAATTTTAAACAATGAACATCAAACAATCTTAAGATTTAATATTTTAAAATTAATTCAGATGTTAACGACGTTCAGCTTTTTGTATAAATGTGACCTTAAATGTTATAAAATTAACTTTATTAACTGAGGCCTATTAATTATTTAAAAAACTATTCAAGCCAATGTTCTGAAACCAAAGTATATCAGGCTGATTGGAACAACAAATTGATTTATTCTCCTGTTCAAATAAATCACAAAGCCGATAATGAGAAAAACTAGTAAAAAAAGTAAAAACGGCAAAAAATCGTTTCATATCAACTTAATGAAAAATGTTTACTACGACATCATTTTGATTTTTTTTGTTAAAAAATGAAAAATTAACATAAAATATTTGTCATTTTCTTTTTTATTCCAAATTTAAACTTGTTATTTTTAATATGTATATTGTTGAAACTTAAACCTAAGTATTATGATATTTTTTATTTTTTACTTTTGGGTGTACTTCAAATGTTTAGAACTTGCAAAAGGATGTTTTATTTTATTTGGTGATTTGTTCTATGGTTTAGTTATGTGACGGATAGACATGCTTGTTCATGCTCTTGTGGCTTTAGTTTTTTTTCTTTTTTGCTTGTGGTTTTTTTTCTTTAATTTCGGGTTGACTTGAGTTTAGATTAAAGATTGATCTATGTTATCACTTTTTTTTTTTGAAAGTTCGTGACTTTTTTACCATGTTGTTTCCTTCTCATGACCTAAAACAACTTTCAAAATTCTAAACATGTCACGATTTCATGTGCTTTGTGTACAAGGTTTAGAAGGAATGGTTTATGATCCACAAGGAGTAACAAGTCTAGATTGTCAAAAGTTCGAGGTCTTATTGCTTGGAGATGACATTTGTTTTTGAAATTAGAAAATAACTAATCTTGAGTTTGTTGTGATTATGTGCTAGTTAGTTAGTTTTGGATCATCAAATCTAAATTTAAAAGGGGATTTGGTTGGTTGCTGCTTGTTTATTGTTTTGTAGATGCTAAGGGCTCATTTAAATGCCAATGACCCAATTTTTCCAATGGGTTTGATTATATATATATGTGTGTGTGTGTGTATTGATAAAATGGGTTTGAGATATTTAATAAGGTTATCTATCAGCTTCTTCTCATTCAGTTTGTAGTAACTGGTCAAACCATGTTTTTATTGCCATGCATTATGCAATTTATTGGAAATGCTTTTGCCAAAATTTGACAATTTATATATATATTTTTGGTATCTTTTGACTTTTTGACAACATATAGGGGCATATTGTTTATGTCAAGATATTACATCACCTATATACGATCTAAATGAAAGATTGCTCCTTAAGAGCGTGACCATCTTCCAACAAGTTCAAATTTTCAACACCATAAATATAATAATATCTATACAAATGTGAGATTGGATATCAATTTTTACATTCTATAAAAATTAATTATTTTAGAACATCTAAACATATTTCAGATTTTCAAATTAATTATTTTACATAAATTCTCCTATTTACTTTTCGTTAATTTCTTTAAATTAATTTTATACATTGAACATCAAACAATCATATTGTTTTTTATATTTTTAAAGAATTGAACTTAGAAACGAAGTTCATCTTTCGAAATAAACATGACAAAAAATGTTATGAAACTAACTTTATTAACTGAGGCCTATTAATTGTTTAAAAGACTATTCAAGTAATTATACTTTTAAAAAATTAATTTATAATATCTATACATATTTGATATTTGAAGTGAATTTTTTACATTCTTTGAAAATTAATTATTTTATAGTATCCAAACATATTTTAGATTTTCAAATTAATTATTTTGCATAAATTCTTCTATTTTACTTTTCATTAATTTATTTAAATAATTTTAAACAACGAACATCAAACAATCATAAGTTTTGGTATTTTTAAATGAATTCAGTTGTTAAACCGCATTTAGTTTTTCATATAAATGGGACCAAAAATGTTATGAAATTAGCTTTATTATCTTTCAAGTGATTACATATTTGAGATTTGAAATCATTTTGGTACATTCTTTGAAAGTTGATTCTTTTAGAATATCTAATCTTATTTGAAAATTTTAAATTAATTATTTTGAATAAATTCTCCAGTTTTACTTTTCATTAATTTCTTTAAATGATTTTAGTTGTGAAACCTCGTTCAGCTTTTCATATAAACTTGACCAAAAATGTTATAAAATTAACATTATTAATTGATGCCTATTAATTTCTTAGAAAACTATTCATGAAATTATGCTTCTAAAAGATGAATTTATAATATTTATGCATATTTGAGAATTGAAATTAATTTAAAATGGCTTGGCTCAATGGGTCTGCCTGGGCTCCTAAATTTGAGGCCCAAAAGAAAATAGGCCAAGTGAGCTAGGTTGGGCCTAGGCCTAGTACTATTTCTTTCTTTTAAAATTTAAATGAAGTTAACCAAAAAATTAGAATAGACCAATTTTGGCCTGGCCTGACAGGCTAACAGATCAGGCCGGGCCAATGAAAAAGTGACCTATAAGAAATTCGAGCCGACCCGTTTCCCACCCCTTGGCCTTTTGCCACCCCTATCAAATTGTGTTAAAGGCTTTCAAAGTGGCTAGAAAAGAAGTGTAGACTCGCGTGCATGAGGTTTAGCCTCGTGGGTCTATTGTAATGCAAATCCATCAATTTGCCCTTCTGTGCATGCGATAATGGGCCTCAAAGAATTTTTAATTTTGAATTTGTTAAATTATTTTTTCAAAAATTAAATTTAAATTTCAAGTGAGCTTATCCAAAAAACTAGTTTTTTAATGAATGTTTTATTTGATTGAGTTTTATCTGAAAATCTTGGGGTTTTATCTGTTTTTTTTTTTTTTACTTAGTCTTATCCGAAAAATCAGGGATAGCCTTATCTGTTTTAACGTTTATCTTCTTTTTTTTTATGATGTTTTTTTATTAACGTTATCAACGTTTTTCTGTGACTTCTTTTTTATTAATGTTAATCTGCTATGTTGCTTTTTAACATTTTATTTCTCTGGTTTTATATATAATACTTATTGGAAAAATAAGCTAGCAAATACATGATTCATAATTAATTAATAACTGATTCTATATTCATCAAGAATATGGTACGGGGGTTAGCTTCCAGGGACTGGGTTACTTTCCCCTTAATGCCTTTTGCGTTATTTTTGGATGCCTAGTTTACGTTTTCATGATTCGTATTTCGAAACAATTAATAGATCTGTAAAGTTTTACAAGATTTAAATTTCGGTTCTTATAATTTTTATTTTGAATAGTTTCATTCATTTTAAGTTTTACTTCCTCTCGAACGTATACTGTAACTTATAAGAGTTAATTTTCATCAATAAATAAAACTAATCTTTTGATCAATAAAAATTAAAATTCTAATGAGTGAACAATATAAATATTAACATCTTAAAGATAAAGGTCAAAATTCAAATAAAAAAGATAATGATGCATTCATTATATAAAACACAAAAACCATTTGATAGTTAGTTTTTAAATAATTAAAATATTTTAAAAATTAATATGTTTTGCCTTAAAAATATTTGTTACCCAATATTCATAGAATAATATTGTTGACAAAATTCCCTTTCAAATAAAAAATAAATACGAGGGCGAGTGAAGTATGTAAAAAAGAAAGCTTAAAGAAATAGAAATAAGAACATTATTTAATTTGCAATTTTCATTAAACTCTTATTAGCTCATGAGCAAATGAACAAAAAAAAAAAATGCTAAAACTCATACTTAAGAACTGCATTCTACTTGGGAAGAAGCGAGTTGAAATGGAAATTTAGGATTCCATGCATAAAGAAACTCAATAGACTCAGAGGGATGAATGATTCTGCCATTATTGAGAAGGCACACAGCACCGGAAATTCTCAAGATTGACGGGTCCACAGCTTTAGATGTTCGAAATCCATTACAAAAGAGCTTTAAGTGTTAGAAACTGCAGAATTTATATTAGATACAGTAAAATCGTTAAAATATTTTATCATAAATTTATATTTGGATCTTTAATTATTACCATAAAGATTTCATGTTATATTATATTATATGAGTTAAATATACATTAAACGTGTAAACTTTGTATATTATCAACTAATTAGAAATCATCGTTGGTATGACTTTGAAAATAATTATTGTAAAAGTCCGAAGGGAGTATGTAAATATATAGTTGAGAACCAACATGTCGTTAGTTCGAGTGGTACTAAGTTCGGATTTCTTAAACAAGGTCTCAAGTTCAAGTCTTATAGATGGAAAAAATGTGGTTGGGAGGGGAGATCCCATTAAAGGTGGTCAGCTAGGTTTCTCAGCCAAATAATCATCAACAAAGCGTTTGTCGATGGATACTTTATACGTATGACATGGTTATAAAAAAATATAGAGTTAAGAATCATTTAAAGGAAAATTTGGACACATGTCAAGTTCTTAATAATAAAAACCTTTTGCTATACACTATTAAGATCATGCCAATTTTGAAAGATTTCACTATTCAATCTATAGTGTATTTCCTTTTATATGACTCTTTATATACAAATTTTTCTTTTATACTAGTCTTCTTATACAATTATATGTCTATAAAAAATAACAATTATTTTTGTTTGGAATATCATTGTAAAACAATTGAATTATTTTATCAAATCATATTTCAAAATTACAATAACATTTAAACTTAACTGTAATATTAAATTTAATATAATATATTTAATAATTTTAGCATCTAATAGTAATAGGACAGTAATTTAAATTTCTATATTATTTACAATATTTAAATTTACAGTTTTGTTATACTCAATATTTAAATTATACAAAAATGTTTTATATTCATTGTTATGTTGTAAAGTGAGCATGCCACATGTAAATATTATATAGTTAGTATTTTAATCTGTGCATTGTACAGAATAAATATTTTTTTTATATAACTTAAATTTATAACAAATAAATACTTCTGATATATAAATTATATTATAATTAAAATTTGTAATAAATAAATATTTTTGAATATATAGATTATATTTTAAATTTATAATAGATAATTTTTGTAATACAATATTAATTTTTAATTATTGATAATTTCCTGTAAAAAATATTGAAATATAATTTAGAACTAAAGATATTGAAAATAATAGATTAAAAGAGATAAGAAATTAAGAAAATTCCTAAAATACTTTTGTTGAAGAATGACAGCTAAAAGTGTAACACTGCTTTTTTTTTTTTTAACCTGTGATTTAAAAAGTGATTGAAATTAATTACAAGAGAAAATTTAAATTTAGTTTTATCGAGAAAATTTAATTAAAACACTTTGTATGAGTTTATGTAATAATTTTCGATGAAGTTCTAACTGAACTAGAATTTAATTGTATACTATTAGTGTAAAATTACACTGTGTAACTGAGCAAGTAGTCAAGAATTTATCATGAATTAATCCTAATGTGTCATTAACACATTTTCCAAGATAATTAACCCGTATTTCAAGGTAAATTAATTTTTAAATTCACCAATTTTGGTTAAACCATATCTCCCATTTTTAGTAAATCACCTTAACTAATTCTAGTAAAAATTTCAAAAACTAAATCACCCAAAATGACATTACTTGACCAGCCACACTTAATTTCTCTTTTACCCAGTGTCTAATTTTATAATCACCGTTGATACACTATATAATAAGGCCACTCTTATTTACCCAATTGTTCAATTTCTTACCGATGTCTATTAATATACGTAAACAGACGAACCCCTGTTGCACGTTGGTTTCAAAACCACTGCGTTCTTTCAGTTTTTTTCTTAATCAACCAAAAAAAAAAAGAAGAACAACCCCCCCCCCAATGTCTACGTTAGCTTTCTATGACTTTTAAACCCCCTAGTTATTTGTCTAACACATGCAGAATGTAGGAACAATGAAAATAGGCCCTAATACCCACAAAACAAAACGGAACCCCTTCCCTCCACCGTAAACCTTGCCTACAAATTTCAATAGAGGAGCAATTTTTTTATCGGGTTATTTAGAGAAAATAAAAAAGAATGACCATTTAAAAAAAACATTTCGATAAAATGTTAGAAGTTGGTATTTCAGCATACTATTTTGACTAAGTGTCAAAATATAACTTTTCTACTAATCTTACTTTGACAAGATGGTGACAGAAAAATTAAAGATCAGGCAAGCATCAAGACCAGAAAAGTCATCAACGGTGAAGATTGAAGACAAAAACTATCAACAGTGAAGATTTAGTAGAAGTTTGTAGCGGTTATTAGTAGTTAGGAATCCTTTGTCTATAAATACTAGTTTGTACCATGTAATAAGGGTTAGACATTGTAAACACCTTACATATCCTAAGTCCTCGACGTTCACAGATCAATGGGTTACTACAATGTTCCCAACCACCATTTCAATTCTAGCAATTTACATTTATGCAAATTTACTTTTCATTTCAATTTCTTCTACTGATGACCCCTTCTTCTATTGATAACACCTTCTTCATATTATAATTTCAATATATCTATGACTTTTTCCTCTATCTATAACCCTTTCTAACAAAATTAATAAAATTTTAACCATAAACCCAGGATAAAGGGCCTATAGAGGAGGTTAAAATGCCTCCAAAGAGAGTACATGTCCCCTTCCTCAAATCTAGAATGGGATTATGTTTGTTGATAAAAAAGGTGCAAAATTTCACTGTCAACACCCTTTTACTCTTCTGCTGGAACAAGCTTAGAGCAAATTTTCTCCACCATTTTGAGTTCATCTACTTCCATTAATCTCCATCAAGTAAGGGAGCTTACTCTTTGTTTGTTTTCTTTTATTCTGCCAGTAAATGCTGAAAAGAAAATATTGAGCTGCTTGTTGGTTTGTTGTTGGATCTTTAATGGTTGCTATTGTTGGGTTGCTGCTGGAATATGTTTGTTCATTTTTTTTTGACTTAGAAATCTTATGTTTTCCGTGCTATGCATCATGAAAAATATCACAGTATGAGTTATTGTAGCTGCTGTTTGGTGTGAAGGAAATATAATTTTATGTAAGTCTTGTTATGATATATGATTATTTGAATTAATGATGTAGTTAATACTTGTAGAAAATTCATTTGGCCTCTTTTTGACCCCTATGTTACATGAAAATTTTGAGCTGTATGGTTATGCATATGAATATGTTTAAATATTTTTTTATTTTATTCGCAAATTGCTGCACTTGGAAATATAGGGACAGAGTTTTGCTGTTAGGATCTAGCATAGTCACCTGCTAGTGCCTAAAACCTTTGAGTCGTTGGTCAAAAAAAACAAAAAACTATGTAGAATTCCTTTGATTAGGAATGTAGTAACGTGGGATATAACCACACTGTTTTAGGACTAGGTAAATCTGAAATTTAATTAATTAGGATAAAGGTTAAACATTTATTATTAAAGTCTAAATTTTTACGTCAAATCAATGTCCATAACGTACTCGACCCTTTTTTTTTTTTTACGCGAACGTTATGGTGTCTTTTACTTTATACAGTGAATTAGGAGTTGGTGTTTGGACTATATAGGTGTAGATAAAATTTAATGAACTATAGAAACGGAGAACATGAGGAATAAATCAGATTAATAAAGTTTTGAGATAAAATGGAAATAAATTGGTTTTAGGAGAAAAACTTTAATTCCAAAAAAAAAATAGATTTAATATAATAATTATTTTTTGTTGAGAAATAATTCTTAGACTTTTATTTATAATTTTAGTAATTATGGAGAAATATATATACACTTTAAGCTTTTGTTTATAGTTATATATATATTTGTTGAGAAAATGTAAACATATAGCGTTAGTTTTATAATAATAATAATAATTTATTAACTAATTAAAAGAGAAAAATACCAAGACCAATAGAATGGAATGAAGAGGCATCATAAAATTTTAAATCCTTAGGTGGTGCAAGCAATTAAAATAAATATAATATTTAATACCCTTGGTGATTAAGATAATATTTAATAATTGTCTTAAAACTATAATGACGTAAATTATTCGACACATTTGTTGAATGTCGGAAATACTAAGAAAAATAATTGTTGGAAAATCCTAAGGGATTTTGTCATATAAGACCTTCAGAACAAGGTGATGGTTATGCTTAGTACTCGTGGAAAGGCCCGGCCTGTAAAGGCAGCAGACATATTGTTGATATGTCTAATCCATAGAAAGGAGAACCAAAGCAGGAACATTGTTGGATCCTGACTTGCATTAAATACTATTTTGTTGACATGCATTCATGTATGAGTCGTTGAGGAACGCTTGACAAGCATTGGGATGGCTAGTGGAGGTACCTAGGGTATCGTTGAGGATATACGGATACGCAATTCCACAAGTGACCGGGATCATTGCAAACCTGAGTCATAGTGGCGACTACCCACATATGCATATCCTAACGAAGCCGTAGTCGATCCAAGATCAGTACTAGTAATCCCCCAATTGGTTTAGGCACGTGCCGCCTTCTTGCCTTGCGGGGTGTTGTTGTTGATGTACCACGTTAAGGGATGCATCTGGACGATCACTCAAAGTTGTTGGAAATCTCCATGGAGTCGTGTCTGCATGCATCGCACGACCATATCATATTGAGTTAGAACTATATGTCCTGTTACTATAGTATTCATGTAAATTGTTGTGTAAATTTGTTGTTTGTCTTCTCAGAGATGTATGAAACGTCATGGTATGTTATGGTTAATTATTTGTTTATAAGCTTACCCTTGCATGTTTGTGTTTGACTACGATGATCGTGGCGTTTCGCTCAAGGGAGTAGATGA
This sequence comes from Spatholobus suberectus, assembly GCA_004329165.1. Lineage (NCBI taxonomy): Eukaryota > Viridiplantae > Streptophyta > Magnoliopsida > Fabales > Fabaceae > Spatholobus > Spatholobus suberectus. The sequence continues at coordinate 10,467,840 of CM014730.1, read as the reverse complement.
CCAGTCGACGCTGAACGGGACCTTTTAGCATCGAGCTCATGCCAGCTGTGAGAGGCCGAGGTGGTGGTTGAGTGATAGACTGGGAGGCCTAGGAGGCACATTTTAGGAGAGTGCTGGTTATCCGTTATGTTCCGATAGGAGTTATGGTTTCTTCCGTTTCTGTTTCTGTGACAGTGTACTTTCGTGAGTTGCTTGGAGAGGATTGGCGTACCCCATCACGCCCTTCTAGGGTTGTTGGACATGCATTTGAGTATAGGCGCTTGTTCCGTGGAGGGCGATGCCCACAAATGGGTTCTGACAGGGCTAGAGAGACCAATGAGGATGCTCCTTTCACCTTTCCTCACTGTCCTTGATAGGAGTAGGATGTAGTTGTGGCCAGCTAGGGAGTAGATGTTGTAAAATATTTTTGTTTTTAATCCTAGAGATATAAATCTATAATTTTTCTTTACATAACTCTTCTAGACACATTAAAATAGCTTGTGTAATTTTTTTGTAATTTTTGGAACCCTCTAAGTATCTACAGTTGAACTCGCAAAGTTACTTGTGAGTACTTTGAATCAAAATTGAGGAATCTCTAAAAATTACGGAAAAATTCTTATAATTATAAAATAATATTCTAAACATATTTTTATGTTCAGAATATCATTTTGTCATGTTTTTATATTTATTTAATATTTGTCTATCCTCTTGTGTTTATGTTTATAACTGTTAGAATTTCTAGTTAATTCTGTAAATCTCTGACTTGTATAAGTCTAAATATAATTGCTTGTTCTGAGAAAGTTTTAATTTCTCAGGGTAAATAATTTATATTTAGGCTTTCATGTAATGTATCTGTATATCAGGAAGATAGCAATAATAAAAAATAATAACATAAACATTTATTGTAAATAAAATATTAACAATAATATTTCCTAAAATAGAGGGTGCTATAGATAGCAGTTGTCCCAAAAATTTTCAGTATAAATTTTACCTGTAATTAGTTTAACCAATACCGATAAAATCGCCTAAACTTGATTAAAATAACTTTTAATATCAAAATAATTAATTAAATATAAATATGAACAAGTTTATTATTTTCAGCAGAAATAAATTTCTAAAAATAAATTCTAATTTTTTATTAATGTTTTTCAAATTATATATGTATATTTTGTGTATTTTAAATTTAGAAAATTCATATTAAATCCATTTTAATTCAATAGATGCTCAAATTTTTATGAAAAATTCTAAATTACATATTTTACTTAGAAATATACTAAAAATATTATTTTCACTATTTTGGATGTCAAACCAATACTAAGTTGGTTATCTAACAACTAGGGAATTTTGGTCATTTTGTACTGAAATTTCAAAAATTTTCCAGAAAATTTCCTAAATTATATTTTAATACATATAACATGATTTTAAGCCCAAATTGACATTTTAATGTCATTTGACTCTTTTTCTCATGTCATCCCTTAATATTGAGAAATAAGGACAAAATCGTCATTTTTTAATTTTGCCAGGCTCCTACTCGAAAAAATTATTAAAAATCATGATTAGATAGTTTTCAATATTCTGAATTTAATTGTGGGGATTAGAATTTTTAGATTTCTTCTCGATTTTTCAGAATTAAATATAGAATAAATAAAAAACCATTAATTAAGTAAAAGTGAGCGTGTTACAATGAAAGGTCACACTGTTCCAAATTTGAAAGTAGACTACGGCTTGATATCAAGTGTAACATCCTCAAAATATTACTTAAATAATTATCTATAATTATAATTTTTTTAATTGTCTTGTAATATTAATCAAAAGTCTAGCTAGAGATTTATAAACTTTGAACACTTTGATTTAGTTCCAATCAATAAATAAAATCTAGATTTCTTAATAATAATAATAATAACAACAACAACAACAACAACAACAATTAAGATTATATAGAACAACTTAAATAATTAGCAGCTACCCTTTTAAATTTGAGAAAATTTTGTTTATACTTAGAACAATATTAGAAAGATATCTAAGAAATAAAAATAATTTTTGGTAATTTTTTTAAATAAAATTAGATTTATTTCAATTAATAAATTAGAATAAAGAAAGATAATTAAGAGATAAATCATAGAATGGTCAAAAAATTTAAGAAAAATAATTTTTAAGCTTAGAACAATGATTAGAAAGTTATCATCAATTTTTAGGAATTTTTTAAAAATTTTTGTAATTTAGCATATTTGAGTGAAAAGTATTTACAAGCACTTATAGAACACAATTAGAAATATTAAATGATTTTTAAAAATTATAAAAAAATTACAGGAGGCTCCCTAGTGTGTCTAGACCCTACGTAAATAAGAAAAAATCAAACTGATACCTGTGTAGCAGTTTTCTAAAAATAAGTTCATAAATAGCTCATAAAATCACTTACAAAACAAACTGGTTGTTTTTAGCTTTGTTTGTAGAGAAACCTAATATGAATGACAAGAGAAGGATTAGATTAAGTTTAATTTCATTAATCACAATTCCTTATAAGTCCTTGAATTGAAACTAAAGTGAACACTGGACATTTTAGTGACACATGTCGAAACTTAGTGGTCCAAGACTTATATTTTTCTCTTCCCTTGGTCTATAAGTTGTTAAACACTCCCTTCCCCTTACAATTCTTGTTCCTTTTCTTCTTTCACTCCAAATCCTCTCAATTTCTCTCAAGACTCAAAGCTTCCAAGGTTCTCCAATTCTATTTGTGACCAAGTCAAGGTGAGTGGAAGCTCCTATTCTTCCTTTTTCCTTCTCCTTTCACGCAACCCACACACCACCACTACCCTCCACCAATTCCTTGTTGTCTCCTCTTGAAATTTCTTCAAATTCTCAAGGGGCTTTTGTTATAGAACACTAATTGAAGCTTATTTTGTCTTGATTGTGCAATTAGGAGCTTGATTAAAGCATGAATGAGCAAAGCCCTCTCCTCCCTTCTTGTGGACAGCCGCGGGTCACTATGGGTAAGGGGTAGAGACCACATTAATTTGATTTCAAGAACAATAATGGCCTAGATGGTGGTTTTGTTAAATTGTGTGTTGCCAATTTCATTTGTATGACTCTTGAGGATTCTCATTGTGATGTGCTTGCATGATTTTACACATAGGCCTTGTATGATGTTCTTGATAATGAAATTGCTTGAAATATATGTCAATTGCTTGATTACAATGCTTAAAGATTAAATTACAAGTTGTTGAATTTTTTACTACAGTAGAACAACCTCTGTTTTTCGTATATAATTTCCCTTGGTTTTGGAATTTTTGCATGAATTTTGGTAGAGATATGCTTCTGTATGTCTAGAACATCCCTATAAAATTTTGTATTCTAATTCCATGTGATGAATATTTGGCGAATTTTTGTTTGACCGCTGTTCTGTCAAATCTTAACAGCAACCAGCCACGAAATAGTGCTCAATTGAACCCTTAAATGATTTTATAAAAATCAGGAAAAATTATATTTAGATACTAGACATATTGAAGGTTAATATTTAAAAGATAGTTGGAAGAAAAATTCATTTGCTATGCCAAAACAATCAACAAAATAGGGTATTGCAATATGGTGGAAAACAGAAAATTGCCTATGACGGAATTGGTGTTCCTAAAGTTTAGCTTTGTGTTTTATAGTATAGGTAGGTAATTAGAATCATCAAATTGGTAATCAAAAGATAATCTGGGATAGAACAAGTGTAGGTTAGTCTCTTTTAATCATAATAAGAATTGGTTTGTTAATTGGCAATTAATAGCATGAATGGTTAATGATCAACGAAGTTGAATACTAATATAATACTTCTTTTCAAAAACAAGTGGTAAATATAAATCGAACCTATTGTTTTGATTGAGAATTATGAACATGATGCTTAATTAAGTGATGTAAGAATGTATGTATTGTCTTTAGTTTTAGATGGCTTTGGAATAGTAAGCCATTTGGCCATTAACTCTTGTTATGTGTATTATTCTTGATTGATTTATATGCATGGTGACAGATGTGGATTGAATAAAGAATGATAATGACTTTGGTAATGAAAAGCTGAGGAAAATATGAATAATGAGATATATTTTAGTGAACTGAGTTGATTGAATGATTGAATTGTTTTCGCTACTTGTTGAGATGTATGATGGAATGTACCAAAATAGAGGAGGTTTTGCTAAATTTTCTAGAAAAGAATGAATGTTTATAATTGAATATATTGTTCATGTGGATGTTTATACATTATATATATATGTATTGATGTTGTGAACCATGCACTGATGGCATGTGTTTTGGATGGGGAAGCCACAGTTTGGTACGTTGAGGAATGAAAGGCAAGGACCCACTTGCAGAGGTCTTGGGGGTAAGGTATCGAGCAATGAGGGTCCCAATGGCTAGGGTAGTGCTCTTGAGCTGGGATATTTGCCTGACATAGCTTGATAACCCCGACAACTGCTCAGCATTCCAGGATTGGTGTGAGAGTATACCTCTGTTTGGACTGTGAATGTCTTGAGCTGAAAGATTGCTCGTTCCCTCGATGATGAGGAGGATTGTACCTTGATGTGAGGGATGTATATGTACTCCCAATCACTTCCCATAGATATTGATGAGCACCAAATGGACTATGGGCCCACATGCATTGCACTAATGACTGTCTTAATAAAACCCCAGCATTGGTGTGGTATGGGACACATCAATTTCGAATGGTAGTAGCACAAACAAAATTGTAGTGCTACCATTTGGATTTATTGAGTAACTCGATGGAAATGATTGATAGATTGAAAAGAAAAATAATAGGACATGCATCAAATCTTTATTTGTGTGCAGCATGAGAATGCGATACATTATGTGTATGAAATGACTGTTGTCGCAACCGGGGTCACGACCGGATGGCGAAAAAGAAATGAATATCAGAGGAGCTGCCACCAAAGTTTATTAAGGAAAACCTTGGAAAAACCCTTAAAAGAATGTGGTTTGTGAAACCAAAAATGGGTTCAGGAGTTAGTTACGCGTAAGGAAGGTGTTAGCACCCTACAACGTTCGTCATAAAGACGGTTACCCCTAATTAAACGTGCAAAAAGGATGGCTTCTAAAGTATTTATTTTACCCCCTAGATTATTTTATTTACAATTTTTATTATCTTTATTTACCCAAAGAATTTTAGAAAACATTTATTCTAAAAAGAAATATTTTTTTATTTTTTTGAGATCGATAGGGGTAGGCCCCTGCTCCTACGTATCCTCGGGTGCAATGAGGAATCAGACTCACGTAGTTCTTTGTGTAGAAAAAAACATTTTGTTGGTTGATTGGTTTTTTATTATTATTTCTTATTTTTATTTTATTTTTAGTATGGTAAAGGCATACTCAATAACCAAATTAAAAGTACATCTAAAGTGGTTATCAATATACCTTTTAAGATTTCATAATAGTCAAATAGGAAGTACATCCAAAGTGACTATTTAAAATCCTTTTAAAAAGAGAAAGTTTAATATTGTAAAACCCTCAATATTGTAAAAAGATTTAACAATTTTATTCCATTTTTATTGTAAAGGTATACTCAATAACCAAATTGGAAGTGCATCTAAAGTGGTTATCCATATACCTTTTAAGGTTTTTTATAATGGTCAAATAGGAAGTGCATCCAAAGTGACTATCATTAAAACCTTTGTTAAAATATATTTTATTATTTTTAGAAAAAGAATGATAACCAAATAAGAAGTGCATCTTAAATGATTATCATTAATGTTAAAAACTTTAATAATGTCCAAATAGAAAGTGCATCCTAAGTAGCTATTATTAAGTTTCATTATATATTTATTTATTTATAAGTAGTAGAAGACTAAGAATTATTTACTAATTGATATAATATATATATATATATATATATATATATATATATATATATATATATATATATATAAAGGTTTAGGAATAATATTGACAAAAGAAAATCTTATTTTCTTTAAACGTTTTTTTTGAAATATTATAAAATTGGGCTAGGCCCATGAAGGTAATAGTTAAGGGGTTCATTCCCCTTCTTTCTTATGGAAACCGGATCTGTCAATGGGCCAGGCCCACATCCGTTGGTGTCAAACGGGAAGGAAAAGGGGGTAAACCCCTTAAAGGCTCTCCATTCCAGCCTTAGGAGAAATTCCTGCGAGACCCACAGGAGAAATCTCAGCGACGCAGCGACGATGCTACTCTAACAGTGGTGTGGATCGAAGGCGCTTCGTGCAGGGTCAGCAACAAGGTGATGATGGCTCGGAGGAGGCACTTGAGGACACGCACAGAGGAAATGGAGCCTGGTTCGATCGAGATTGGCATTGCGATGGTATTTCGGTTCTTGCGGATTTGAGCGAAGAAGACAGAGGAGGCTCACGGTGAAGACGCATTAAAGTGTGATGAACTTCACCGTGGCAGTACGAGCTGTCACGGTGGCACAGCAGTGACGGAGGACTTGGCGGCGATGATCACAGGAAGCTGGCGGTAGACAGTGTGACGGTTACGGTGGAGTCGCGCGGTGGTGACGGTGTGGCGGAGACGATCTACTAGAGTGAAAATAGAGGAATGATTGGACGTTTATGCGGTGACGCTGTTGCGGATCCAGGTTGGGGTAGTGACGATCGCAACGACTTTGTTCTTTATCTTCATTTTTATTAATTAATTTTTGGCCGCTGATACCGGTGGATTGAAATTGTTTATTTGTCTTTTCATTTGTAGAATGACTATATTGTGGCATGAGTGTGGATGAACAATAATGTGTATTTGTGTATGTACTGAATGAGCATTTGTGTAAGATCCAAAATTGTGTTAATGTATGCTTTGTGAATAGCTTCGAGTTAAGGAGACTGAGAACAAATACGCTTGTGCTTATTCCGTGATCTGTGATTTGGTGCCTAGTGTTCGTATGCGAATGTGAAAGTGAATATAGTGGCAAGAATCGAGAGTTTACGTGGAGATAATGCTATAGTAGGGAAAAGGAAACTTAGAATGATATTCACTAAGGCACCAACAGGACTGACAACGAGTGAAATATTACTAATCACACAGATTTAAAGCAAGATATAGATTAATGACAAAATTAATCAAAACACATATATGAAGAAAGAGAGTTGAGTAACGTGAGAAAGACGTGCCTTAGAGGTTTACTACTACTTGTTCTTCATTCTAACAGCATAATAACTCCAATTCCTTCTCAGATTCTCTCTTCACGTTCTTTCTAGAGCCTTACTCTGTTTTCTTCTGCTTTCTCCCTCCGTTTTCGTTCTTCCTCTTCATTCAACCATTCTTCCGCTCCTCTGATTCTCGATCCCTCTCTTCCTTTTCTATTTTTCTTTTTCACTTCTTCTTAGATTTGTTTTTTTTTTCATCTCCCCCACTCTACTGGTTCTCTCTTCTATTTATAATCCTCAAGAAACTTGCCTTGCAAGTTTAATTGGCTAGCCCCTTTTCATGTTTCTGTTTTCCCTTTTTTTGTTAGCTTTTTTTTATTAGTAATGGGCCTAGCCCAACAATTTTTATGTCCCCTATCTTACAAATATATTTTCTTGGTTAAAAGGGCCATTAAACTTGCAAAGCCCAAGACACAAAAGCTTCATTTGCGAGCTTAAAACATAACAGCCCAATCAAAAATTACTCACTACCTTCATTATTATTATTTATTATTATTACTTTATATATTTTCTTCTATATTTATTTTTTTTATTTTTCTAATAACTCAGATAAAATTAAGTGTTCACAACTGTAATAATTACATATGTTGTGATAATGTGTTATGAGTTATGAATGTGCTTTCTATTGAATGTTATTATATGTTTGATACATGATTTAATAGTTTATTGAATGATACGACTATGTTAATGTTTTTCATATTAGTTGTGTGATATGAACTATGGTTTGGGTGAGTTTCTAGGTTTATTTGATTCCTTAGTTTCAAATTGTCTAGTTCTTGCTCCTAATTAATCCATCCCTTCCTTCATCTGCAGATGTTTGGAACAAAAATAGGGGGCAGATTGCCTTTTGGTTTGTATGTGAATAGGTACATGGTTTAAAAGTGCGTGGTATTGGCAAGGGAAGCACTTTAGTTAAGAGCTCTACTAGGATTAGAAGTCTTACAACCCCTAACCAGGATGGTATCAGAGTGGCACGGTGGAAGCGTGTATGAAGATGTAGAAGACTTGTTCCTTGGGAGCAATGATTTTAGAGTTTAGTCCTATCACACATATGCTAAAAAAGTCTAGTGTGGTTTAAGGGCTAGTATTCCTTTGAGATTAGAATGGTAATATTCTAATCTGGAGGAGTATCCAGTTGTGTAGTAGACCGTGTTATAGTGTCATTAGAATGTAATGCAAACCCTTTTCTTGTCATGAATATGTAGCTGCATATTTTTAGAGTTTTAAATTGTATTTCATTTTTATTGGTATTTGTTATCATGGTATTCTATTAATGGTTTGGTAGTAAAAATCTTATTTCATTTTACATGAAAAAAGATTTCATATTTGTATTATGCTACAATTTCATTTTTAAAGGCTTTAAAAAAATCTACACTAATTTCTACTACTGAGCTATTAGAGCTTGAATTTGAGTTATAGAAAAGTTGACAGCTAAGGGTGTTAAATCAAGCATGCTGTAAGCTATTTGGAGATTGCCCAATTTCCTACCGTGGTGAATTGTTGTCGAATTTATGAAGATGATATAAAGGCAAGACAAGCCTAGTGGAGAAGCAAAGGACCCTAGAGGAGCAAGAAGAGAAGTTTCCCAAAGAGGAAAAAGCCCTACCAAGCTCCACCTAGACTAGCTGGTGGATCATTTAGTTAGAAGAATATTGCTACTAGGGGCTCTAATGCTCCTATCCATTGTTTTTGTTATGGAGGACTACATTACCTTAGAGACTTCACTCGACTAATAGTCACTTGCCACAACTACGAGAAGACTAGTCACTATAGCAATGCTTGTACCTAGCCCAAGAAGGGGCAAGGGAACAATAATAATAGGAAGGCTCGAACTAGCAGACCAAGGACAAATGGCAGAGTCTTCACTATGAGCGGGAGTGAAGCAGCTGTATCTGATGACCTCATTTAGGGTAAATGCATCATAAATGATAATTTTTTAAAAGTACTATATGACTCAGTTGCAACACAATCTTTTATTTCTAATGATTGTGTGAAGTATTTGAACTTGTTTGTTTTAGCTTTTCCTTATGACCTTGTTTTCACTCTTACCAATATTTTTATTATTACTTCCCACGCATGTTTAAACTGTCCAATTGTTATTTAGGGTAAGACATTTCTTGTAAACTTAATCTATTTACCCTTATCTAGATTAGACATAGTGTTAGGAATGGACTAATTATCTTCCAATCATGTCCTTCTTAACTGTCATGAGAACACCTTGGTATTTGGATCAAAATACAATAACTCTGTGGGATTTCAGATGGTGATTGGCAAACCACATAGATGCTTTTAAAAGTAAGGAAGTTTGGGTATACATGATCATATCTTCTTTGAAGGCTAAGGGATACTCTGATGTTAGAAAATTGCTTGTTGTTCGTGATTTCCCTAACATCTTTCCCAAAGACATTCCTAGTTTACCCCTTAAGAGAGAGAGATAGAATTCACCATAGATTTAATACCAAGATCAGGACCTGTATTAATAGCACCTTATAGAATGTCCCTACTAGAATTAATGGAGTTGAAGAAGCAAACAGAGGAACCTCTAGAAAAACAATTTATTAGGCACAATGTTTCCCCCTGGGGAGCTGCAGTATTGTTAGCAAAGAAGAAAGATAAAAGCATGAGATTGTGTGTAGATTATTACCAACTCAATAAGATTACTATCAAGAATAGGCATCTGTTGCCTAGGATAGATGACCTCATGGACTAGTTGAGAAGAGCCACGGTATTTTCAAAGATTGACTTGAAATTTGGTTACCATCAGATTAGGGTCAAGAATGAGATATGCCAAAAATAGCTTTTAGGACGAGGGACGGACACTACAAGTATTTGGTGATGCTTTTTGGTGTAACTAATGCTCTTGTTATCTCTATGGACTACATGAACTATATATCCCATGAATATTTGGATAAATTTGTAGAATTCTTTATAGATGATATTCTAGTGTATTTTAGAAATCACCAAGAGCATGAGGAACACCTAAGGTTAGTTTTGCAAATCTTAAGGGAAAGGTAGCTACATGCCAAATTTTTGAAATGCAAGTTTTAGCTGGACATAAATAAGTTTCTTGGGCATGTTATATCACAAGGAGGAATCTCAGTAGATCCCCCAATGATAAAACTGGTGTTACATTGAGAACAACATAGGACAATAACAGAGATACAGAGATTCTTAGGATTGGTTGGTTACTATCAAAAATTCATTAAAGGATTTTTTATGTTGGCTTTACCTTTGACTAAGTTAACCCATAAGGGATAGCCTTTCGTTTGGACGGAAGATTGTGAGGCTAGTTTCCAAGAGTTGAAGAGGAGATTGACTACTGCACTTGTGTTGATTTTGCCTGATCCCACCGAAAAATTTGAAGTTTATTGTGATGCTTCCGGGCAAGGTCTAGGATGTGTGCTTATGCAAGAAAGAAGGGTAGCAGCCTATGCTTCAAAGTAGCTAAGACTACATGAAGTTAACTACCCAACTCATGATTTGGAATTGGCTGTAGTGGTGTTTACCTTAAAGGTTTAGAGGCACTATCTTTATGGTGCAAGATTTAAGGTATTCAATGATCACAAAAACTTGAAGTACTTGTTCGATCAGATGGATTTGAACATGAGAAAACGAAGATGGATGGAATTCTTGAATGATTATAACTTTGAATTGCATTGCCACCTTGGTAAAGCAAACGTTGTAGTAGACGCTTTAAGTCAGAAATCCTTGCATGCTTCAATGATGATGGTTAAAGAGATGGAGTTGATAGAGAAATTCAGAGACATGAATTTGGCTATGGAGGAGAAACTAAGAAGTATTTGTTTTGGGATGCTACAAATATCCAGTGAGTTCCTAGAATAGACTCAAAAAGCTAGAAAACTTATCAATATCTCTAAGAAAAGTTAGAAGTAAGAAGTGAAGGCAAGGAATTGGAGTTTGATTAGGATTCCAATGGAGTCATCAAATTCCAGGGAAGGATCTATGTGCTAGGAGAGGAAGCTTTAAAGAAATTGATTTTGGAAGAGGTTTACAAGAGTAGATTAGCATTCATCCAAGTTCTACCAAGATGTACCAAGACTTGAAGAAGATATTCTAGTGCCCTAGAATGAAGAAGGTAGTAGCAGAGTCTGTTGCATCATGTTTAGTCTATCAAAAAGCTAAGGTGGAACATCAGAAACCTTTTAGAGAGTTGCAACCTCTGAATATCCTAGAATGGAAATGGGACAACAAATCCATGGTTCACTATTTTTGCTATATCTGGAACTATGGTTTAATATTTTTGAGTTCTTGTTTTAGTTGTAAACTAGACAAAATTTGATCCAAAATGGACTAAAGAAACATGTTAAAAGGTTAAGAAATGAAAAATTTAAGCCTTTTAAAATTTATGCATGTTTTCTAAAAACGCTAGTCTGACAGTGTGTAGTCAAATGCGATTTTGGAAGATTTGATTGTGTAATTGTGGAAAATCTTGAAAATAAAAAAACCTAGACACAAAATGATTCCCAAGCATATATGATTTGCTTATATTTGGTATGGTTTTCTATTTTTAATAAATTTTAGAAACTAAAGGTTGTACTCGTTTTTTGACTGAAAGTGGTTTTGAGAACTATGAAATTTCAAAAATTATATAAAATCGTGTAGACCTTTGTTTTTAATGTTCTTGGTCATTTTAAAAATGTTTTTAAGTGCACTTTCAAAAAATAAATGGTTTGGACTCTATAAAGTTTAGTTTTGATATGAAAAATAGCAAAACATGTTCGCTAGTCCTCCAATAGTTCATCATAACCTTACTACTTGTTATTTTTGTATCTTTTTTTGTAGATTTTTGCTTGAGGTGATATTTAATATTTTAAAAAATATACAAAATTTCCTTTTCAACCATAAATGGATCATGTTAAGAAAAAATAGTTTACTAGTTCAATATGATTTTTAAACAGAGGCCAGAAATTAACAGCTATTGTCTGTTCCAATAATAAGTTTTATAACTTTTTGGTATAGTTTTATAAAAGCACTATATTTTATACTTAAAACTTAATTGTGAATCTTTCAAAATAAAACTTAAATATGAATATCAATAAAACATACATTTTTTTATATTTTACATATTTAAAAATGTATTTTTAATGATTTAATTAAAATTGGATTAATGGTAAGGTTCATAAAACTATGTTTTATGAAATTCTAAGACCTAAGCTTTAGCTTGATGATTTAATAAATTTATTTTCTTATTTAATTTTAACATTTCAATATTTTAAATACAGAATTTATAACGATATATAAGACTAGATAAAAGTTGGACTAAAAGAGTTTCTTGGCGCAAGTTGCAAAAGGCATGACTTAGTGAATAATTATTACTTGATGGCATGTTGATTTTTTTGTAAAATTGTTGATAAAGCTTATCCGGGTGTGAACGATAAGTAGTTGTTGATATATATTGCCATCAATGCCTATTTATGATGAGTTGGTTGTCATGCATGCATGCATTATTGTTATAAGTATGTGATAGCAAATGTGTCGATATTCACGGGAATGCGGTGCAAGCCGGGTGTGAAAACTTGAGGACTACAGATGATGCAATTCCACAGGAGACTGAGGCCTTGCAAACCTTAGGTCTTGGTGGCGATTCCTCCATATGAAAATCCTAACAAATGCACTAGTTCCCATGATTAGTAGCCGGTATTCCCCAAATGGTTTTGGCACGTGCCACTTTATTAAGCTTAGTAAGGGTATCTGTGTTATTCATACCATGATTAAGTAATATTCGGGCTAATTGCTCAGTTTTTAGATTTTCATGGAGAGTCTAGGATCATGGTTTGCATCTATATGCTCAGTCATAATTTGATTTGGGATGATGAATAAGATGGAACCTTATATTATGCCTACATATTGTGATTAAATGTATATTCGTCTTTGTGCCTAATACGTTATATACTTGTTCTGTTATGTTTATTTTATGGGTTGCTTATCCTTGCTTGTGTGTTCTGTGTGTGTGTGATTGTGATGATCGCAACGATTGTTATCATAGGAGCAAATGAATGGAGATCTTCCTAGACCTTGAGTACTCCTCTTTCGACTTCTAGGAGTGCATATTAGTACCGAAGGATGATGCTTTCTGGATCCCACAACAATCAATAGACAACAAGAAGGAGGAATTGTCTATGTATAATGTCAGATCCTGACATCCCTATGGAGCTTGGAGGAGTTGCTTTTCAATCCTTTTGGAAACTCTATAGCTTCTTTGGTTTGGCGTCACTGGATGCCCCTAGAGGCAAAAGGCCTACATACATGGAGGTGGTGGAGGCAACCCGAGCTATACCCCTCCCCATGTATCTGGAGCTTTAGTTATAGAAATGAGATCCGTATCAGGTCATTCCTCTTTTGTTATATGAGTTAGTTTTTATGACCAACTTAGATTAGGGAGTGTCCATATGTAAAATCCCCCTCCCTTCTTGAGTTGCATTCATAAGTTGGTCACCGGCATTGGCACACATTTCACCTTAGAGTATTTTGATTTCTTGTATACATGCAGTGTGGGTGTTTCCATGATTATGAGATTACTTTATTTCATGCTTGTTAGTATAGACTCTGATTTCTATTCTAAGTTGGTACTAGTATTAGAAAAGTATTTTTGAAGTTATGAAAAATGACCACTCATTTTCATAAATAAATTAATAAGAGAGCTTTCATAATAAAAATTGAAAAATTGAATCTCGGTTGTGTTAATCAAGTTTTCCTATGACGAAGTTGGGTCATTGCAACTAAAACTTGTGCAGCACATTTTTTCATAAACCCTATATTTATTGCCCACTCATTCTTTCTCTTCCAAAAAATTTTGAATTTGAGCCAAAAACATGTTCTTGACTTTTTGCCTCTCATAACCCTTCTTCTCTTTCATACAGAACCTTAAAATTTGTTCTGATCTCTCTCCTCTATTTGCCTTAAGTCTCATATACAACTATGACAAATGCAAACATGAAACCCACCAACTGACTCAAAAGCGTCAACCCTAACACTGCCATTTCTACATAGAAAACAAGTTTGATATTGATGCACTTAATGATATGGGGATGAAGATTAAGGATAATCTCTCTTATTGTGGCATTCTAGGCTACTTTAGAATGAACAAGATTATCTACCTAAAACTTATTGGGGAGTTCTAAAGGACTATGGATTTTCAGAAATAATGAGCAGTTGGCGTAGTCTTGGGAGTAGAAATTGTTCTGCACCTATGGAGTGTAGCCTAAGTAACAAAATGTGAGTGGGCTGGAACTTGCATTCATGAAGCTTGGGAAAAGAATTTTGGTGGCTTTGACACTATTCATGCTGCTATTATGGGTCTAGATGCAAGTTGTCCTATTGAGTACAACAAGCTGACAAAAGGAGAGGTTTTCCAATAGTTGCTGAATTAGGGAATTTTGCATAAGAAAGATGTGCCCAAATGAAATAAAAAAAGAAAAATGGTGTCAGTTTCAAAAAACACTCTGAAATATTGTGATAAAAAAGTTGCGAGGAGTAGATCTATAGGCTTGATTGAGCAAAATGACAACAAACTCAACCTTGTCCTTTAAGAGTGACAACTCAAAGAAGAAGAGGAATAAGGAAACAAAGGGAGATTTGGACTTATCGAGCTAAAATGAAGTCAAGAGTGTGATCTTGAGCTTAAATGAGGAAAGATCCACTGAACAAACTTGAAGTCTTGGACTTAGAGTGCCATATATTGCCATGAGAGATTGAAAGAAAAGGATGAAGAATGGTGGCTCTGGGTGGCCTTGGAGAAGTTGGCTGTGGGTTTCTCTAGAGAAAGCGAGAGCTAAATCCTAGTTCTAGTGAGTTAAGGCAAAGTTGTCATGCTCTTGGATTGGAACGAAGAAAAGATGGGTTGAGAGGGGAGGGAACCAGTGGGTTATAAGGCTTATGGGAGAGGAAGATAAATGTAGTGGCATATAGGCATTGCAACTTGGGAGAGATTATGAGAGATGTTGTGGGTTTTGGATAGCCATATAGGAGAAATAGGATGTGTTTCATGAAGGGGAGGGGGCATCACAACTTCATAAGGAAGTTATAAGGCGGTGGTGTGTTGGGCACGCCATCACTATTGTAGTAACACCTTTTAAGATTGATTATTTGGGAGATTCTATATCGGTTCTTGAACCGATGTAAAGTCTACCAATGTAGAAAGGTATCACTTTCAACACCAGTTATAGTCACAACCGATGTAGAAAGGCAATTCCATGTGTAGAAATTGACACTTTTCTACATTGATTTAGACTTTAATCGATAAAGACTTTCTACATCTGTTAAAGTTTGAAATGATGTACAAAGTCATTTTTTTAATATCTTATCTGTTTTATAAAGTTCCCAACCTGTAAATTACAAATAGAAGACCCATGCAAGTAGTTCAATCATATTTATACATGCTAAAATCAAAATATCATCAATAAATAGTAATATAAGCATTAAAACTATTCTAAACTACCTAAATACATTCTAAGCAACCACAAATGTCATCTATTACTAATTTCTAAAAGAAACTTTGCCTAAATGTGTTGAATTTCAATAATTTAATAAAGGACATGCCTAGGACTTGTGTTTTGGAAAAGCAAGGTAGTTGGGATAAATACTTACTTTTGATAGAGTTTTCCTACATTAATAGTTTTCACTCTAGCATTGGTAGGGCACGCCCTATGAGGCCTTGTATGGTAGGAAATGTAGGACACCTTTATGTTGGTATAAGGTGGGTGAGAGAAACCTTTTTGGACCAAACTTAGTTCAAGAAACAACCCAAAAGATTCAAATGATTAAGGATAAGTTGCAAATGACTCAAAATAGACAAAAGAGTTATGCTAACCAAAGGAGAAAACCTCTAGAGTTTAAGGAAGGTGACCATTTGTTCTTAAGGATATCCCTTACCACCGGCGTTGGAAGGGCCAAGAAATTGAATCCTTGTTTCATTGCTCTTTTCCAAATTCTTTAGAGAGTCAGGCTTGTAGCCTATAGGATTGCTTTGCCTCCATCCTTATCGAATCTTCACGATGTATTCCATGTCTCCCAAGTTGGGAAGTATGTAGAGGATCCTTCTCACATCCTATAGACTGAGTCGGTGCAATTGAGGCATGATCTTGCTTTTTTGTTTAAGCCGGTGTAGATTGTCAATCGTAATGTGAAAAGCCTCAGGAACAAGACCATTCCTTTGGTTAAGGTCATTTGGGATAGTCCTGCCTTTGATGAGATCACATGGGAGAAAGAGGATGAGACAAGATCAATTCATCCATAGCTTTTCGACTCATGTATGTCAAAGGTTGCAATTTTCAATGAGAATTTTTTTTTCTAGGGGCTTGCCTCTGAGGAGACCACTTGGGAGAAAGAGGATGGGATGAGATCAGTGCATCCACAACTTTTCAACTCAGGTATGTCAAAGGTTGCAATTTTTTAGGACAACATTTTTTGTATGAAGGGGAAATGTAACATACCCAAAATAAGTCACCAATAATGCAAAAAGAGTATAATAAAATAAAGACCTTCTTATATTGATTTCTTAAGCACTATGTATAATATAGCATTGTACTCTGTTTTATTATATAGTGGTGGGCAAAAGTTAGACTAGAGGACACAAAAGCCCCTAAGGCCTAATAATGGTCAAAACCCTTGTAGACCTAACACCACCCCACATATTCACACACTTACAACATCACTTAAAGGAGAGAAGGAAGAAGAGAAGAGAAAGAAGAAGAAGGAAGAGTAAGGGACACACACACACATTCTGTAACGCCTAACCACTTTCAAGATTGAAGACTATCCCTACAAACCAACATAAAACTTTTCAGCATGCTTTGTCCTTACTCACACGCTTCCTAGAAAGCTTCCCAAGAGGTTACCCATCGTAGAATTGCTCCAAGTTAAGCACACTTAACTATAGAGTTCTTAAGTGATAGGCTACCGACAAGTAGATGCATCTTGTTGGCAAATGGAACACTTATTAATTCCTTTAAGCTATCGTCAACTTAATAGTCTTGTACCTGCACAGCCTTTGGATCCCTTTCATTCCGGTGTGTATTCGCTTCATTCATGTGGCCCTTTAGCTGGAAGCCTGCCAGGAGCCGCTCCTTTTCTGTGCCTCATCTCTTTTGCACTAAAGATCACTCCTTGCCCTTGTCAGTGCTCAGGATCTTACATGCCTACCAGCTTCCGCTTCGTTCATCCTCAAACCACACCTTACTGGGAGATAAGCCCTACTCTAATACCACTTTGTAATGCCTGGCCGCTTTTAAGATTGAAGACTGTCCCCACAAACCAATACAAGACTTTTCAGCATGCTTTGTCCTCACTTACACGCTTCCTGGAAAACTTCCCAAGAGGTCACGTATCGTAGAATTGCTCCAAGTTAAGCATGCTTGACTGTGGAGTTCTTAACCGATAGGCTACTAACAAGTAGATGCATCTTGTTGGTATAGGTAGCACTTGTTAATTCCCTTAAGCTATCCTCATTTGTCCAGTCCCACATCTGCACAGCCTTTGGATCTCTCTCATTCTGGTGTGCATTCAATTCATTCATGTGCCCCTCCAGCTGGAACGCTACCAGGAGCCGCTCCTTATCCATGCCTCATCTCTTTTGCACTGGAGATCACTCCCTGCCCTCGTCAGTGCTCAGGATGTTACATGCTTACAATCTTTCGCTTGGTTTGTCCTCAAACCACATCGTACTAGGAGAAAGACCCTACTCTGATACCACTTTGTAATGCCTGGCCGCTTTCAAGATTGAATACTGTCCCTACAAACCAACACAAGACATTTCAGCATACTTTGTCCTTACTCACAGCTTCTTGGAAAAACTTCCTAGGAGGTCACCCACCCCAGAATTGCTCCAAGTTAAGCACGTTTATCTGTAGAGTTCTTAAGTGATAGGCCACCGACAAGTAAATGTATTTTGTTGGTATGTGTAACACTTATTAATTCCTTTAAGCTATCCTTAACTGTACAATCTCACACTTGCATAGCATTTTGATCCCTCCCATTCCAGTGTGTATTCGATTCATTCATCTGCCCCTTCAGCTGGAAGCATGCCAGGAGCCGCTCCTTGTCCGTGCCTTATCACTTTTGCACCAGCGATCACTCCTTGCCCTCGTCAGCACTCTGGATGTTACATACCCACCAGCTTCTGCTTGGTTCGTCCCTGAACCACACCGTATTGGGAGAGAGGCCCTGCTTTGATACCACTTTGTAACACCTAGCTGCTTTTAGGATTAAAGACTGTCCCCACAAACTAACACAACACTTTTTAGCTTGATTTGTCCTCACTCACACGCTTCTTGGAAAACTTCCCAGAAGGTCACCCATGTCAGAATTGCTCCAAGTTAAGCATGCTTAACTATAGAGTTCTTAAGTGATAGGCTACCGACAAGTAGATGCATCTTGTTGGTAGATGTAACACTTATTAATTCCTTTAAGCTATCCTCAACTGTATAGTCCCATGCCTGCACAGCCTCTGGATCGCTTTCATTTTAGTGTGTATTTGATTAGTTCATGTGCCCCTCCAATTAGAAGTCTGCCAGGAGCCGCTCCTTGTCCGTGCCTCATCTCGATTGCATCAGGAATCACTCCTTGCCCTTGTAGCGCTTGGGATGTTACATGCCCACCAGCTTCCCCTTGGTTCGTCCTCGAACCACACCATACGGGGAGAGAGACCCTGCTCTGATACCACTTTGTAATGCCTGGCCGCTTTCAGGATTAAAGACTGTCCCTACAAACAACCACAAGACTTTTCAGGGTGCTTTGTCCTCACTCACACACTTCCTGCAAAACTTCTCAGGCGGTCACTCATCCCAGAATTGCTCCAAGTTAAGCATGCTTAACTGTGGAGTTCTTAAGTGATGTGCTACCAAAAAATAGATCCATCTTATTGGTATAGGTAGCACTTATTAATTCTTTTAAGCTATCCTCAACTATACGGTCCTATACCTACACAGCCTCTCGATCCCTCTCATTCTGGTGTGTATTCGATTCATTCATGTGCCCCCTCTAGATGGAAGCTTGCTAGGAGCCGCTCCTTGTCTGTGCCTCATCTCTTTTGCACTGGCTATTGTAAGGACCCTTTGCCGCTATAGTACTACTCACATTCCTCATCATTTAATCGTAAGTTTAGACAGTAATAGAATATGATTATATCCCAATTCATAACTATAAAATTTATACAAATCCAAAGGTATCATGTACGATCAAGATTACATACAATAACATAACTTCCTATAGCTGGTCAACTATATAAAATTTTTACATCAAAACCAAAACAAAAGGAAGGAGCTTCCAGAAGAGCTCCGCCCAAGAAGGGTCTCCAAAAGTCTTCATTTGAGACCTCCTCCATCAGCTTCGAGAAGCAGGATCTACAAACACCTCTCTTTCTGCTCCCACGCCAAACAACATGATCATCACAGGCACGAACCACACGTGCAAACAATGCAAGGGTAAGCTTACTTGAAATAATAAAACACATAGTTTAAAAGTAAAGTAATAGAAAAATCTCCTCATCCCATATCAATAATCAAACAGAAAATAGCAACAATATCAACAACAAAAGATTATCCACACCTCTACTACTACTCCAACCATAATAGTAGCCACAACAATAAATAACCAAAACAACAATGCTACTTCCGCTACCAACACCCATTACAACCACAACCACAATAATAATTGCCAAGTACTCATAGCAACAACAACATCGAATAACCATAATAACAATTTCATCATCATACAAGTTTGGATTCCCATTGCATCAAAAAATGAGTTTTCATACATATAACACAACTCATCATAATACATCTAGAGTTCTCAACATCTATGTACATGTATATATATATATATATATATATATATATATATAAGATACATTCATACAAAAGAATTCTCAACTCAGGACTCCACGTCACATCACAATCACCACAACTATGTCAATGCATGATGACACGACTCTCGAGAGATATTCAACATTGCAAGCGTAGGCACTAGGGTGGAGGCCCATCTGAGTTCCTACTTTGGTCACCATCCAGGCCCATCTGAGTTCCTACTCTGGTCAGCATATAGGCCCATCTGAGTTCCAACTTTGGTCACCCTTCAGGCCCATCTGAGTTCCAACTCTGGTCACCTTTCCACTTTACATGCCTACCCACATCACGGCTTGAGGCCTACACAACCTCAGCCCACACATATGCATGTATGCATGATCCATGATAACAACTCAATTACAACAATCATCATTAACCTATGCAGGCCCAATCCAGCCTCTTTCATGGTCAACAAGTACGGTATCTCACCAACACAACATATTACGACTAGTGGAGGTTCTACCTGAGCAACCTTCCACTCAATTACCATTTTTCCACATTTTATCAAACCAATTCACAATAATAATAAAGAAAACCAAGAACCAAGTTTGGAAGAATAACAACAACATGTGGAGGTCCTATCTAAGCAACCTTCCATGTCAACACATACCCAACATTCTAAAAGTGGTTGAAACAATCAACCTCATACACCATCAACAACCTCACTCATGACCATTCATTATATAACGACACAAATATCCTCTACAATCAAGTATAAAATATGAATTTGTCCTTCTTGTGGAGTTTAAACATTTTTCCAAAGTTCCCAATCATCACACAAAACATTAAACCAATAGCATTCAACCCCATCTTTATGTTTCTTACAATTTCAACTTTAATGGTCCATGCATAGCATCATAAAATTGACACAAAGCATCTCAAAAACAAGGAAGAATAAGGGATTTTGTCGCCCAGCGCCACAAACTTGTGGCCGGGCGCCAACAACCCCGAGAGCATCAGTGAAAATTAGCAAAGATGTTGCTCGGCACCATAGCGACAAAATCGTCGCTATAGGCTAAATTTCTGTCGCTAAACTAAAATTCCGTTGCTAATTGACAGCATTTCAGATAGCATGCTATCAGCAATCGCCTAGCAACATAAACTGACGCCTGGCGTCGAATCGCAATTTCTGTAGTTGTAGGGAAGACGACCCACTGCTGTTCTTGACAAAATCAATCCATCCCAAGCATCACAAAACAATTATAGACACATTTGATACATTTCTAACTGATTATACAACAATTTTTAGCCATAAACAACCTCGAATCTTAAAATCCCTTTTTGAAACCCATTTTTCCCCAAAACTTACATACGCAAGATTTTCACCAAAAACAATCGATTCCAAAGTGTTAAATCAATATATGAACAACCACAAACATGAAATAAAACAATAGTAAGCTTCCCTTACCTCAAAAGCTTCCAAACTTGAATTTGGGTTCCTTGAGAGTTTGGTGTCTTGAGCCAAAATCTTCCAAGAATCCAACCTCCTATACACAAGAGCAAGGAATCTAGGCCTGATATTTTGCTAAACCTGTGATCACTAAAAAGACTTAGAGAGATTGGGAGAGATGAAGAGAAGAGAGAGAAACTGAAGAAAGAGAAGGAGAATGAGAGAATGAGGGTTTCCCCCCTTCTCTTTTTATATCCGAGCTACCCGGAGCTCTTGCACGGACTTTTGGCCAACTGAGGCCCAAATCTCACCCAACCACTCACCTTGTCCTAAAACTGATTTAACTCAACTGTTTTTCTTTCAAAACCCAAAATCGCTCTCACAACATATCTAGATTGGCTCAAGCACATATCTTAAATCTCCTAAAATCAAACCCGAATTCAAATAGATAATTCACTACTTTCACCACATATAACAAACCATACACAACATCAATTCATTTCTTCCTTTTAATCACCTAGATTACATATCTAAGTTCTTGCTTTTAGTTATTAAAATACTTAATCAAGTATTACGAGAAATGGGGTGTTACAACTATCACTCCCTCCCCTTGTTAGCGCTCGGGATCTTACTTGCCCGCCAGTTTCTGCATAGCTCGTCCTCAAACCATTCCGCACTGGGAGAGAGGCCTTGCTCTAATACCACTTTGTAATGTTTGTCCGCTTTCAAGATTGAGACTGTTCCCACAAACCAACACAAGACTTTTCAGCTTGCTTTGTCCTCATTCACACGCTTCCTAGAAAACTTCTAGAAGGTCACCCATGCCAGAATTGTTCCAAGTTAAGCACACTTAACTCTAGAGTTCTTAAGTGATAGGCTACTGACAAGTAGATGCATCTTGTTGGTATGTATAACACTTATTAATTCCTTTAAGCTATCCTTAACTATATACTCCCATGCCTGCACAACCTCTAGATCCCTCTCATTTCAGTGTGTATTTGATTAATTTAATTCATGTGCCCCTCCAACTAGAAGCCTGCTAGGAGCCGCTCCTTGTCCGTGGCTTATCTTTTTTGCACTAGCAATCACTCCTTGCCCTTTCAACGCTTGGGATGTTACATGCCCACCAGTTTTCGCTTGGTTCCTCCTTGAACCACACCGTACGAGGAGAGAGACCCTGCTTTGATACCACTTTGTAATGCCTAGCCGCTTTTAGAATTGAAGATTGTCCCTACAAACAACCACAAGAGTTTTTAGTGTGCTTTGTCCTCACTCACACGCTTCCTAGAAAACTTTCCAGGAGGTCACTCATACCATAATTGCTCTAAGTTAAGCACGCTTAACTGTGAAGTTCTTAAATGATGGGCTACCGACAAATAGATGCATCTTGTTGGTATAGGTAGCACTTATTAATTCTTTTAAGCTATCCTTAACTGTATGGTCCCATGCCTACATAGCTTCTCGATCCCTCTCATTTCGGTATGTATTCGATTCATTCATGTGCTCCCCTAGATGGAAGCTTGCTAGGAGCTGCTCCTTGTTCGTGCCTTATCTCTTCTGCACCGGCTATCAGTCCCTCTCCTTATCAACGCTCGGGATATTACATGTCCACCAGCTTTTGCTTGGTTCATCCTCGAACCATATTGTACTGGGAGAAAGGCCCTGCTCTAATACCACTTTGTAACACTTGGCCGCTTTCAGTATTGAAGACTGTCCCCACAAACCAACCTAAAACTTTTCAGTGTGCTTTGTCCTCACTTACACACTTCTTGGAAAACTTCCCAGGAGGTCACCCATCCTTGAATCACTCCAAGTTAAGCACGCTTAACTATGGAGTTCTTAAGTGATAGGCTACTGAAAAATAGATACATCTTGTTGGTATAGGTAGTACTTATTAATTCCTTTAAGCTATCCTCAACTGTACAGTCTCATACTTGCACAACCTCTGGATCCTTCTTATTCCGGTGTGTATTCGATTCATTCATGTGCCCCTCTAACTAGAAGCTTGTCAGTAGCCGCTCCTTGTCCCTGCCTCATCTTTTTTGCACTGGCAATACTCCCTGCCCTCGTCAGCACTCAGGATGTTACACATTCTATCATTCTTGAGGCTTTTGGTGAGTGCTTCTTGTCCATCTCCTTCCCTTTATCTTCGTTGGTCTGTGTTTTATGGAGTTTTGTGTGATTCATGATCAAATGTTGATATTTATGTTGAATATATAATGGGGGAAATATTATAGGGGCCATTTATGTTATGTTAAGGTGGTGGGTGGCCATTAATGGCTTGGAGCACATTGCTATCACAAAATTTCCAATCTATAGAATCGCCTCCCTTTGTTGAGCGAGCAGTGCCATTGCTGAGCAAACCAGGTTCTTTCACAGGGTCTAGGTTCTAGTAAGAAACTACTGAGAGGGCGTAGGCTTCACTCAACAAAATTTAGGAACAAAAAAGGAGCCTTTCCTTCGCTTGGCAAGACTAGGTCTGTATAAGCAAGGAAACTTCTAGGAGACACCCTTGGGAATTTTGTAGGAGGTTGTTAAGTGAGCATAAGCATCGCTAAGTGAAAGTTGAATTCTAGAGAGGGTATATTTCCTTCGCTCAGCGAGCTATGTTCTCGCTGAGCAAAAAAAGGGACTATAAAGAGTCAATCTAGAGGTCTTGTATAGTTTTGCTAAGCAAAGACCTTTTTTGCTTAGTGAAAAGAAGGTCCAAAGCCTAGGTCTGGAACACCTACACACTAATCGCTAAGCGACCCTTGGGTTTGCTACGCGACAAGGTCCTACTAGTTGAGCGAGGGTGAAAGACCCTTAGAACATGTTAGTTTCATCTTTTATAATTCTACAGCCATCATGTTCCATTTAATAAATGTCTGCCTGACAATATAATGTGTATAAGTAGGCGTTGAAATGTAAATATATGATAATCAAATAAAGATATGAAAACGTTGAGGTGCCCTTTTTAGGTGAATGGAAAGGTTTCCTCACTTTACATTCTCTAAAGGCTAGTGGCTAGACCCTTTGACCAAAGGGGTATATAAATTCGAGGTCACAACATAAGGGAAGGGGGATGTTCCTTGAAAGTTTGAGTCAATACTTTTCCCTAGGATGAAAAAGAGTAAAGATGAAAGCTAAGCATGTTAAATGAATGTTATGCAAAGTTTATGTTCTGAGGTTGAATATATATATATATATATATATAATGTTTTATATGACTGATGCACTCATGAGGTTCATTTACATTGTTACATGTGTTTAGTACTCACCGACACATCATCGCATTAGTTTTGTTTCATGTTTTAGATTGACATGTATGGAGAAGAGTTGAGCAGCCTTAAAAGACATCATGTTTTTTTATTGATGTATTGATAGGCTAGAGATTATTTCTTTTGGAAAAACAATACTCTTTTTCTTTTGTATAGGGTACCTATGTATGAGGATGACCTTTATGAGATGTGTATGATAGTGTTATTGAGGAATGGTGTATGACTTTGTTCACAAAATTCTTGAGTAATGTAATCATATATATTGTTATTACCTGCAATCTAATGATTAAAATGTAAAGCTCAAGGTAATACCCTTTAGAGTATTATAGACCCATTCCTACAAATTTATGCCAACAATTCTTATAATAAATTTAGATTTTGTAGTAAACTTTAGTATAAATTAAGGTCTCAAAAAGAGATAAAGTTTCCCCAAATTCCATCATTTGTTTGTTGGTTTGACTTGAATGTACAATCCTGTGAAAGCCATACCAGTCATAATTGTATTTGGATTGGTTGCTGGAACAACACAACAAAGTCAAAAAAGGAATAGCAGCCAAGAGTTAATGGCTACCTTGCTTTTTTATAATAAACAATATTTTATTAACTCATGTCTATGATTCCTTTTTTGTCTTTTTGTGTTCTTCCAAAAACCAATTCAAATACAATTGTGACTGATATAGCTTTCAACGAGATGTACATTCAAGTCATACCAACAAATACAAGTGTCTTAGGCAACTTTTCTTTCCAATTTCTATTTTAAAGCTTTATACTAATGTTTACCACAAAATCTAAATTTATTACAAAAATGTTGGCATAAATTTCTAGGAATGGGTTGATGTCCCAAAGACTATTTTGATAATTTTAAGAATGAAATACCACCAAAAGTATGGTTTGTGGATCCTGTTGAAAATTATTTTGCAATAATTTTTACTCAATTTTTTTGGTCAAGGTCAGTTCACTCAAGGCCTGGCAAATCTTTTAAACTTTTATTGCTTACTTGATAGGGCATGGCTACAATTATTGTACCACCTTGGGGTCCATGTTTTTTCAATGAAAGTTCAGAACCTAATGCTGAAAAAAGTTGAATATCACTTTACTTTTTTTGTCATTGACATCCACTTTCCTTATATTGCTTGAGATACACATATGCTATTACGTCATGTAAAATTTTGTTGGAAGATGAACAAGCAAATGCATATAGAATGGTACTTAATAGTCATTCTCATCCTTTTCTACATATCTTATATAGCATACTTCATTACTTATATTAACTTTATGACTTAATTGCACTTTTGACTCGCTTATTATTGTTATTTCTCAAATTTGGTCCCCTCATTTTATTTTTTGCAAATTTGGTCCCTTCTATTTTTAATTGTGCAATTTTAGTCTATGCATTAACTTATACATCCAATCTTTAGAAAAATGTTGACATGACAGCATAATGATGACGTTGATGTGCTGGTGTGGATGTGTAGTAGAGTATCACGTTAGTATTTTCGTTAAATATTGGACATCAAGTTAACAAATGAATTAAAATTGGATAATTAAAACAGTGGGAGGACCAAATTTGCAAAAAATAAAATAAAAAATAGGGGAATGAGTTTGACAAATGACAAGGGTAAAGGGATCAAAAGTGTAATTAAGCCTAACTTTATTGAACTAATCCTACATAATTATTTTTGGATCCAGAAATTGCTTGCAAAGTTTATAAAGGATGCACTTCTTATAAATCGTCCATATGAGATTGTTATTTGTGATGAAAAAGGGAATACCTTTGTATGTGATGTTGAATGGGGTTTATGGCCAACTAATGCTTTTTTGACTGGCAAATGGAACACATACACCCATGTGAGTCATTTGAGAACTAGTTTTAATACCCATGCAAAGCTAGGGGATGTATAGAGTTTATTTATGAGTATTATAGGTATTGTGTTAATGATACATTTTTGTCAACATTAATAGGAGAAATTATTGAAATTACCGTTAAAAGTAATTTGATGTCAAATTGGAAACCTCAATATTGTGTATGTTATAGATAATGTTTGATTTTGTTGTATTTAGAAATGAAACAAATAAGTTCAAAGTAAAAATTATAATAAAATATAAATTTTATAATAATTCATACTCTAATGTACTTTGTGCAAAATATTCATCCTCTTGTGTTATGTTTTATACATATTTTTTAATACTAATCAATTTACATATAGATTTTAACATGTAAAAATAAGAAAACAATAATGATTTTTCTACAATTTTTTAGAATTTAAATTGTAAATATCATATGGAAAATTAAAACAATTTTTTAATTAATTTTAGTTTCTATCATTTATTTAGACATAAATTAATTACTTAAGAGTAAATTAAAATTTAATTAGTTAAAAAAGATATTCATTTTAAATAAATATTACATGAATTTAATTTAATTTTTGTTATGTAATTAAATAAATAAAAATGCTAGCAACACTCTCTATTACTCTCTTTCTAACACTCTCTCTATTATTAGTTGGAATTTGTTGGAAATTACAAATTTTTGAGGGTCTCACTTCTCATTTAACGAGCCTCTCTCCTTATTTAGAAGTGAGACCCACCAAAATTTGTGATTTTCAATAAATTTAAACAATAATAGAGAGAGTGATAAAAAAAAAAGTGTTAGAGAGAGTGCTGCTAGCACTACTCTTAAATAATTATTAATTGGCTAAAAGAAAATTTAATTTTGATTGGATAGGAATCTTTAGTAAAAAAGTTCATCCTTGTGAATTAAGTGTAAATTTTCCTATTTGCTTTCAGAAAAAAAATGTTCATCCTCACATGCTATATTTTATATATAATTTCTGTTTAAATAAATTTACATATGCATATCAATGTATAAAAGAAAATTAAAATTTGTTGAGGCAAAAGAAAATCTTCAATAATTTATTTAAGTGGGAATATAATAAATAAGAATTGAGTAATGATTTGCCTAAAAATTGATTTTAAACATTAATTTTGCACAAAGAAGATAATAATGATTACATGCATGTAATTTAATTTTTTTATGTCATTAAATATATATGAATTAGGTATAAGAAATTTTCATTTTGATTGAACAAAAAATCTCCATTAAAAAAGTTTATCCCTGTGAATTAATTATAAATTTCCCTACTTGCTTTCATAGAAACAAAATATTCATACCCATATGTTTATTTTATATATAATTTCTATTTTAATAAATTTAATTAAAATTTGTTGAGGTAAAAGAAAATTTTGAATAATATTTTTTTGGAATTTTGAATAATTTATTTAAGTGAGACGATAATAAATAAGAACTGAATAAATGTATGAATAAACATTTTTTCAATTAATCATTTTATTATTAAATTTAATGAAAATAAATACATACATAAATAATATAGTTATTCTAAGTAATCAATCGATTTTGAAGTGGACAACAAAAAATTGAACAATCGATTTTGAACGTACATAACGTCAACAAAATTTACATGCACATCAAACCTGAAAGCTGGAAGATCTTTTATTGTTTTAAGTAATTTTTTTAAAACAAGTTAATTGATTTAATTTATGAAGATTTTGACAGAAAAAAAATTCAATGTTTTATATAGAAGAAAATCAATAAAAGGGACCAAAGATAGCTAAAAATATTAGAGAACTGAAATTATACATAAACTAAATTATAGGAGATCTAAAGTGCAATTAATTCATTTTATAATTACTACTTAAAATGATCACTGAATTAAATTATCTTATCCCCACTCTTCATCAACGTATAATTTTTTTTACCAAATACATGCTTTTAATTTTTTTTTACCAAATAAGAAAAAAAGTATATTCATACTGAAATTATTAAAACAATGAATTAGAGAAAGAAATGAATTATGCTAGAGGCCTCTTTTGTATTCTCTACCACTTTTGTTTTTCTGCCTCACTATCTTTATATGTGTGTACATGTATGTGTGTGTATATCTTTTTCTTTTACATTAATATAGCTAAGAGTTGAGATTTTAAGGCTTGACATTCATTGATTTCTGGTATTTATCATTTTGATGACCAACTCTCGTAAATTGTTAGGTGTAGTCCTAGCCATTGTTTATATTTTTGCTCTAGCACACCCCTGTGGAAAGGTCTTTGGGTTGATACTTGGCCAAAGCTTAGGCACTCTCTATACCTTTAGGTTGACTGCAGAATCTTATTTTAATTATGAAAAATAGGGTGGCAAGGTTCAACCTCTTAGATAGAGACTTTGATACTATTCAATGGGCAACTCTCCTAAAAGTTTAAGTTTTTTTAGGGTAGGCGCAGGGATATATAATTTATATCACTGTATCAATTTAAATCTCTGCCTTAACCTGATTTTAAGTCACACATTATTAAACTTCAAAATCGATGATTTGTCCCTCTCAAGTGTAACCCATCCAAGTGTAGTTGTCAAACTTCATTCAGCTAGTTTAGCAACCTAGCAAATGGATATTGGATTCTTAAACATTATTCTACTGCATTTGTATCAATATACACTCTATAAATATTCAATATTGTTTACTATAATAATTTATCCATTGTAAAGCTACAATATTATCCCGCACTCTATAATAAGTTTGATATGGATGAGACAAATTAATGAAACATCATTAACTATCCTCATTGTGCAACCCAAAATTTTAAAGGCACATAAAAAAAAACTTACGTCTTACACTCAATTTTATTATAGATGTCTTGTTTACACCTCTATGGCACTTCAACTGATTATTATTGATCTAGCTCCTCTAAAATAAAAAATGCATATTAGAATATAAGGTGTGGTCTTATATAAATAAAGTGGATCTTCAGCACTTTCTTGGCCAACAGGAATTAGCAGCTCAAAATGCAGCAGCCAGAAGACATCAACATCTAAATTTCAGGAGCCTTTTTAATGGCCAAACTTCAATGCCAAACCTTGCGAATTGTGTCCATAATCAGACCTCAGAGAAGGCAAAGGAAGTGCTACAAACAATACCAATATTAGAGATAGTCAGAAGGCATGATGCTGGACATGGCTGGGATAATGCTCGTGCTGCTGCTATCAGTTTTGACCATAACAAAAATGAAACTGACAAAGGAAAAGGTAAGATGCCTATGTATTCACCAAAAGTATTCTTAGTTCATAAAGATTTCAATAATCATCTTCCTTTTTTGGTGTAGATAAATCTTTAAGGTATGAAAATTCATGACAATGCAGCTACTGGCAATCCCTTCAGAATGCAAGACAATTCTGAAGGGATTGCCAATAGTTGCATTGCCTTGAATTTTTGTACTGTAAAGATTTATCTGCACCAAAAAAGGAAGATGATTATGGAACTGTTTATGAACTAAGAATACTTTTGGTGAATACATAGGCATCTTACCTTTTCCTTTGTCTGTTTCACTTTTGTTGTGGTCAAAACTGATAGCAGCAGCACAAGCATTATCCCAGCCATGTCCAGTATTGTGTCTTTCGGCTATTTCTAATATTGATATTGTTTGTTGCACTTCCTTTTCCTTCTCTGAGGTCTGATTATATACACTATTAGTAGGGTTTGGCGTTGAAGTTTGGCCATTAAAAAGTTGCCTGAAGTTTAGATGTAGTTGTCTTCTAGCTACTGTGTTTTGAGCTGCTAATTCCTATTGGCCAAGAAAGTGTTGAAGATTCTCTTTATATATATAAGTTCACACCTTATATTCTAATATGCATTATTTATTTTAGAGAAGCTAGATCAATAATAATCAGTGGAAGTGTCATGGAGGTGTAAACTAGACATCTATAATAAGTTTGAGTGTAAGACGTTAGTTTTTTTTATGTGCCTTTAAAATTTTGGGTTGCATAATGAGGATAGTTAATGATGTTTCATTAATTTGTGCTGCCCATATCAAACTTATTATACGGTGTAGGATAATATTGTAGCTTTACAATGGATAAATTATTATAGTAAACAATATTGAATATTTATAGAGCGTATATTGGTACAAATGCAGTAGAATAATGATTAAGAATCCAAATCCATTTGCTAGGTTGCTAAACTAGCTAAATGAAGTTTGACAACTGCACTTGGATGGGTTACAGGGTTGCCTTGAGAAGGACAAAACATTGTTTTTGAAGTTTAATGATGTGTGACATAAAATCAGGTTAAGGCAAAGATTTAAATTGATAAAAATATATAAATTATATGTCCCTGGGCCTATCCTAAAAAATTAAGCTTTTAGAAGAGTTGCCCATTGAAATAGTACCAAAGTCTCTATCTATGAACAAGTGATTAAGAGTTTGAACCTTACCACCCTAATTTTTTCATAATTAAAATAAGATTTTGCAGTCAGCCTAAAGGTATAGAGAGTGCCTAACTTTATCCAAGCATCAACCAAAGACCTTTCCACAAAGGGTGAGTTCAATACTGTGGAATCCACTTTTAAATCAGTTCTTGAACTGATTTAGATACAGGCAAAATAGAAAGTAGGTGATTTTAGAATGGATTTTGAACCAATTTATAAAACACTTTTTAACTCGGTTATTGGGAACCGATTTAAAAAAAATAGTGCAAAATTTCATATCAACATTACTACATCGCCCAAAACAAAACATGTATGGTTGGACCTTCATTGAAGAACTCAACCGTTTGTTTCCTACTTATCTAAGTTGTCTCTGGGAGAGTTAAAAAGCAAGGTACCTCTTGAATGGTTAACTTTTCATGCGAGAGTAGCACCAAAGAAAGCTGGGCCCAACAAGGAAACAATGGCGAAAAATGTAGAGTTCCCTATCGTAACTTCTCTAGAAAAAGCATGCACCAAACAATGGTTAAGGAGCTGACAATGAACACCACCTTCATGGTGGTGTTGTGGACAGAGATGATGTTCGTGAACAGATCCAAATAACGTGCCACAAACACAATCACATAGAGCTCTTGAGTTTTGTGAGAAGTCCAAACTTGCTTTGGGTGTGGTTTAGAACCAAAATGTGAGCCGGGAGGGAACTGGAGTTGGGAGGGAGCTTGAACAAAACACAAATGAGTGAGTTGGGAGTGGTTTCGAACCTGAATGTGAGCTGGGAGAGAGCCTGAACACAGCTGGCGGCGCGAATGCAAAATATGGTGTTTTGAACCTAAATGTGAGCTGGGAGGCAGCTTGAACACAGTTGGGGGGGCGAATGCAAAATTTGGTGTTTCGAACCAAAATGTGAGCCAGGAGGGAGCTAGGAGTTGGGAAAGCTCAAACAGAATGCAAGTGAGTGAGTTAGGAATGGTTTCGAACCTAAAGGTGAGCTAGAAAGGAGTTGGGAATTGGGAGGAGCTCGAACAATTGGTGGCGCAAATGCAAAATATGGTGTTTCAAAGAAGAAGAAAACCTTTTAAATCGGTTCACAAACAAACCGATCTAAGAAACAAGTTTTTAACTTGGTCTACAAAAGAACAGATTTAGAAAAGCTATTCAACATCTGTTAAACAAGAACCGGTCTAAAATAGTTGCAACTACTTACAAAATCACAACCATGTTTTCTTGTTTTTAACTCAGTTAACCAAAAATCGATTTAGAAAAGAGATTCTACATCGGTTAAGCAAGAACTAATTTGAAATAGTTGCAACTAATCACAAAAATGTCACTGCATTTTTCTTTTAAAACAGCTATCATTTAACTGATTTAGCATTCCAGATATAAAAACTTGATTTTGCACTAGTGGTTAGAGCAAAAATATAAACAATGTCCGGGACTACACCTAACAATTTACGGGAGTTGGTCATCAAAATGATAAATACTAGAAATAAATGAAAGTAAAGCCTTAAAATCTCAACTCTTAATTATATCAATGTAAAAGGAAAAGATATATGTATGTATACACGTACACACATATAAAGACAGTGAGGCAGAAAAACAAAGGGGGTAGAGAATATAAAAGTTATAATTACTATTCATACAAGTGAATTTTCTTCTCCTATCTTGCAATCTTCTCCAATGTTGGTAAATGGTGTTCGGGTTATCAATTTTGTTTAGAAGATATGTAACAATTAATGTATACTCTAAGACCCTAACGTGCACAGTAGGCATTGACATTGTGTACTCTTTCTTTGAAGTATATTTTTAAATTTCAAGCTATTTCATTATTTGTATTGCTTGAGAACAAGAAGATCTAGCAACAACTATTAGTGGATTTGAAATTAATTAAACTAAAGGCTTCCACACAAATGCAAATATCCACTAAAAGTAATTTTGTCAAATGACATTAAAGTGCTACTTTTGGGGGGGGAAGGGGAGGGAGGGGAGGGGGATAAGCCTAAGGCTTTATGTAAGAAGAGATATATGTTAAGCTGAGATACAGTTTAATGGACTATGAGTGATCATCAACACTAGAATCAAATTGTCCAAAAGAAGCTTCAATTTCTTTATCGTAAATTTTAAAGTGTATTACAACTATTAATTAATTATCGAGCAATGAAGAGAATAACGGTTATTCATAGTTATATATTTGAATTATATAGAAATGATAGATAGCAAATATTTTCTCAAGGGAAATCATACATTATTTGACAAACAAAAGGTAGAAACGAAAACTTAAATTCACCAAAAATTAAGAAATAGAAGAAAAATCAAAACCCTTTGATATGTGTGACAAGAACAAATTGAAATTTTTGAAACAAATTAAACATTTAAACTTTGTTACCTGTTCCAGCCAACTCTGAAAATTCCAATAAGGATTCGTCATAGCCATGGAACTGTCTAATCAAAACCAAAAGAGAATAAAATTTTTTAGTTCAAAATTTGTAGAAAAGAGAATGAGAGGTACCTTTTAAATAAAAATAATGGATATACATTGTATGTGACCATGACCATCTATCTGTTTCTTTTTAATGCATGATATATTTTCTTACCATCATTGTCAAGTAGAGGAACGTTGGTTTGCAATTAGCATATCTGGACTTTTTTTTCTGTTGGAAAGGAGTGGATTTTGATACTTCTTTCTAAAAAGTGATTGAGAGAAAAAAAGTATTGCTTTTGAATAATTTATATAAGTTCCTAAATGACAAACAGAATAAGAATAGATATAGAAAGAAATTAATATACATAATTAATTAAATTAAATATTTAGACACATGAACTTTTTGAATAATATTTTAGATAACCAACATCATAATGTATTGTTATAATAATTAAATACAAATATGAATATGAATACAAACATAAATATTTTTATCTTAGTATGTAACAATGCAACGGTTTGAAAGAATAGTGAAGTGCCTAATCAATACTAATTTTAATAGGCTTAGAAGATTCGATTATAAGTTTAAATTGATCTTCATGATCTTTTGAAGATACATATCGATTTTTCATTTATCATTAAACACCATTCACTAGTATACCATGCATGCTTTAGGATGTAGTCAATGAAGACATATTTGAAATTAATATTTAACTAAATTAATATATAAAATAATAAATGACTAAATTAATATTTGACCAAATTCATATTTGAAATTAGTATTTGACTAGATTAATATTTGAAATTAATTTATTTTAAATATTTGACTATATTAATATAATGACACAATTAAATTTGGGAAGAAATATGAATGTAGAATTTAATGCTATTAATGTCATATTAAAAAAATATATAACAAATTTGACTAAATTAATATTTGACTATATTAATATTATGACAAAATTAAATTTGGGAAGAAGTATTAATATAGAATTTAATGCTATTAATGTCATATTAAAAAAATATATAAATTTTTTTGACTAAAGTAATATTTGAAATTAATTTATTTGAAATATTTGACTACATTAATATTATGACAAAATTAAATTTGGAGAGAAGTATGAACGTAGAATTTAATGCTATTAATGTAATATTTAGCAAATATACAAATAAATATTTTTTGCTTATATAGTAAGACACAATTATGTTAATAATTAAGATTCAAAAAAATAATTTATAAAACATTTTTTAAAAATCTATCTGTATATGACTAAACTAGGCTTGAGAAGAAATAACATCAATGTAACATTTAAAGCCGTTAATGTAATATTTATACAAATATAAATTAGTAGATTGTATAAAAAAATACAGGATGACACAATTTTGCTATTTGATTGAGATTGTATAAAAAATACTTTATAAAACAAGTTTTAAAAGAGACATAAATTCAAATGTATATCAATACACACACATACATACATACATACATTTTTTCGTATATAGTATAACACAATTTTGTTATTTAAGTAAGATTTTATTAAAATTAGCTTACAAAGCATGTTTTAGGAACGAAAATTTCCAATTTGTATTAATACAATATAAAGAAATAGTATAAATACAAATAGATTAATATATATATATATGTTCTAAGTTAGACTTGGAAAGAAATATTAATATAGCATTTAATAATATTGATGTAATATATAAAAAATATATATAAATAAATAGCTTTAACATTTATAGTATCATACAATCGTTATGTAATTATTATTTTGATAAAATAGTTTTTAAAGAAAAATTCAAATGTATATTAAAATAATATACAGAAATTAATAAATACATATGTGAATACCCAATTTTATTTGGATAATTAAAAATTTAGAAAATAAAAATGAAAAAAATTAAAAATTAAAAAATGAAGTTAAAGAAAGAAAGAAAAAGTAAGTAATAGAATAAATAGCAAAAGAATTAAAATTAAATAAAAAAAAGAGGAGGGGGATAT
This sequence comes from Spatholobus suberectus, assembly GCA_004329165.1. NCBI lineage: Eukaryota > Viridiplantae > Streptophyta > Magnoliopsida > Fabales > Fabaceae > Spatholobus > Spatholobus suberectus. Next base: position 10,432,494 of record CM014730.1, on the reverse strand, counting down.
TCGCATAAGAAAAATAATTAAAAGAAACAAAAATGTTTAGAGAAGAAACAAAAAAACAAAAAAAGAAAGAAAGAGGAAACGTGAAATGAAAGAGAGAAGAGAATATGCTCAGATGTGTGTAGAATGAACGAGTCACTATTATTCTTTTGTCCTTATTGTAATTCCTTAATTTCCGGGAATGGTTAGGAAAAGGCACATTTTCTTCTCTTGCTCACAAGGCACTTTTTCTCTCATCTGTAACAGATTCATCACTCTTTTCACTCACACGTTTTTTTTTTCTGCAGAGGCACAATGCAGTCTTACACCAAAAAACCCCACGCCACACTATACAAATAAGGGCCCCCATCACTCAATAAGCACCTCTCAATTTCACTTCCAGTTCACCACAATACAACACCTCTCTCAGCCTCCCTTCTACTCGAAGCATCCTCTTCTATCACCAAAAAATTAATGGCAGTTGCTGTTTTTGACCCTCCATGAACAAATCGTGCCAAGTTGCAGTCTGCAGCGTCAGACCCACCACAAGCCAAGCACACTGGGGACCATCAGATTCATCACGCACCAACACTGCTAACTCGCTATGCATGGTTTTAAATTGCGGTTGTGGTTTCGTTGCAATCCTTGATATTGCGGGAAATTACAGGAAAATGCAGTTGATGCGACCGCAATTGCGGTCGCAATGCTGTTGCGGTGAGTTCAAAAACCTTTACATTGCTACTACAATTGCGGTTGCGGACCGCAATTTAGAACTATGCCGCTATGTATAACTGCCGGGAAGCTAACCAAGGTTCACCTCTATCCATGGTTCTAAATTGCGGTTGTGGTCGCGGTTACGGTTATAGTTGCGTTGCGGTCCTTTATATTACAGGAAATTGCAGGAAAATGCAGCTGATGTGGCCGCAATTACAGTTGCGGGAAGTCGAAAAACCTTTACATTGCGAGTGCAATTGCGGTTAGAACCATGTAATCTATCCTTTTATGTAAGCACCAATCTCGTACCCATCACCATGAGCAACCCAGTTGCATCAAGCCAACATGGTGTCAGACCCAGAAGCTAACCGCAAATGCAGTGACGAACCCAGACCCACTTGGGTCCTCTGGTATCGTTCTTTCTTCTATCCTCTTTTATAGCTTTTTAATTCTATCTGTTTAGAAATTGAGTTTGCTGAAGCCCAGATCAGTTTGTTTTAAGACAACTATGATGGCCATAGCGGCCTGGTGCTTGTCTTTGTTTGTGCGGGGATTATGGATATAGGCATGGCTTTGCTGATATTAGATATCATTCTGTGTGTGTTACTATTGCGGATCTTTTGGCACAACTTAATGTTCATATTGGAAGCAAAGTGTACCCTAAATTGTTTCTAATGATTTGCAGATTCAGTTTCCATTAATAAAATTCTAAAAAAAAAAAAAATAGAAATGCTGCTAAGCTTAGAATTTGTAATTTCTCTATCTTCTCCTTACATCTTATTCCATTTTTTTATTACAAGTTTCTTTTAAATTTACAATAAAATCAAGTCTCAAAGATTTTAATGCAAAACAAAATTGAAATCAAATTGGTGTTCTTTTTCATCATTCTTTTATCTTAGATTTTATAGTCGAATTAATTTGAGCAAATAAAATCAATAACTCACTAAATAATTATCAGCAAAAATCCAAATAAAATTAATTGCCAAATTCAATTGACTTTCTCTTCTTACTCATTAGTTTATTTGCATAGACAAGTGGCGTAATTTAATTTCTAATAAATTTAAGAAAAAAAAGAATAAAAACAAAATGAAATTGGTATATATTAGTCTAAAATCTTCAATAATGCTTTGAATATTAAACACCTCTCAAATAATAAAAATTCTTCTAAATTCTAATAAAAAAAAATAGCAAATAAAACTAGTAGATTTAGTGAGTGATTTTCATGTTAGGTCTAGAGCCTAGGATATCATGAAAATCTCGTTTAGAATATGTTTTTGTATAAGTATCTCACATCTGTTAGGTCACTTATGGTTGTGGCTGATACTCTATAGAAAATTTTAGCTCTAGACACCAAGGGGCCTAAGATCAAATGTCTTGGCAATTCTTGCTCTTCTAAATAAAAATTAAAATATGCCAACCAACAAAATGATTTACTACAAAAGAACTAAATGAGTCTGATTTTTTATTGCACCGAAGGATACGTAGGAGCAGGGTTCACTCTTGTCAATCTCAAAAATAAAAAAATAAAATAGTAATAATAATAATCCTTTTTTTAAAAAAAATCTACGATAAAATTTAAATAAAAAATAAATAACAAAATAATAAAATAAAAAAGAGGATTAATAATTTTATAAGCAAGAGAATAAGACAATTAATATTTTCACGCATTAGGTTAAGGAAAACCATCTTATGAGGGATACATATACATACATACATACATACATATATATATATATATATAAGATTGTCATAAATAATTTTAATACAAAGAAAAATTTTAATTAATTAATAGAATTGTGTATATATAATTTCCTTTTTTTTAATTAATTACTTTATACAAATAATTATATGTTGGAATCAAAAATGTGTGAAGCGTTTAACCCCTAAAAACATTTTGATTATAACAAAAACTATTAAAATTTTATAATGCAAACTGTGCATGAGTTTTATACAAGAGACATTGTTTAAACATGGGCAATCTACATATGCTTCTTTTAACTAAGTTTTTGGATAACCATCTAAGGAGTTTAATCTAGTGTCCAATATGCTTTTAAAACAAGCGTCCAATGACAAGCGTCTAAAGGACAGTTTTTCAAAACGTCTCGTATATGTTTATCATCCATACTCTTTGTCTCACTAAAAAGGAACACAATACAAAACAAATTCAAAAATTGACTAAGTTTTTGAAATAATCTAAGACGAACCTTCTTCGTGATGACATGTCCTATTTTGAATTATCCTTATCTTGTCACCAAAGAATATTTGTTTTGTTTCTTCTTATCCTTATAGACAGAAATGGCACATTTTCACAAAAGGATTGCAAATAGGAATTTCATGTAACTAATAGCAGCTTTTAGCCGTTATGCAATACTGTATGACCTGACAACTTTTTCTTTCTCCAGTACACTAAAAGAAAATTCCTATTGGCTAAAGAAGGAATGTACGAGCTTTTTTTTGGACTTGCACCTCAGCATTATTGTCTCCTCCTTCCTAAATGATCATTTTCTAAAGTCTATATAAAGCAGACCTCCATGAAGAATCAAGCACGAAGCAATTTACAAATCTATGTGAAGAAACTCATTAGAGGATCCTATATTTTCATGCACTTTGTAATCAAAGTTATTTCCCTATATTTAACTTTCATATCCTCATTCTGTGAGTAGCTTTTGTTGTATTCTTGAAGATCAGTTTTGATCTGTGTGAGCCTGAAGAGCCTTAGTAAGAAAGAATACTTGACTATGTTAAATAATCTAGGTAGATTACTGGTTGTAAGCCCCTAGGATTTAGCTAGTGAGCCATCTTCTCGAGAATGTGATGATCATGATGATGATCGTACCGGACGAAGGATATGTACTCCTAACCATTTCCTAAGACCAGAGATTGGTTGATGACAATGATGTTCATCTATTAAGATACGGAACCATTTGAGTATTAAGTTTTGAGAGGAACATGAAACTTGGGTCAAAATATTAAGAACCCCTATATTCATTATTCTGTGTTTTGTAATACCATGTTTTTCTTAACACATGATTTAGTGATTTAATAATTGAAAGTGGGAATTAAATTTAATTCATGCAATTGAAAATGTAATTAGTAATATGTTGTCATGCATTTATTTGCTTATATGGTGTTTTCTTGGAAATTCCATTTTGAATTGCGGAACTTGAGGAAAATCTTGATTGGGCCAAATTCCCTTATTGATGGTGCCTACGTTGGGTCTGGCAAGTGAACCGTGGTATTGGACCAGTTTGGGCTTTAGATGTTGGAGAGTAATAGTGGGCCCTAGTGAGGCTAAGACCCTTTCCTAAAATCTTAGTAAAACCTAAAACCCTCTCATTTTGTTACTAGACACTCACCAAGCTCTCTAAGCACTCCCAAACTCTCTCCAAGCTATATCTCCAATCCCAATGAGTTAGAGCAAGACTCCAAGACTTGTCTCATTTCTGTGTATTGTGAGGAGTTTGGCTTTCCCGAAAGTTTGGCTCTAGAATTCTCCTCTCCTCATCCCTTTTTTCCACAAATTGAAACTTTGGAAGCTGCATGAGGTAAGAGAAGCTTACACTTATTGATTTTTCATGTATGAATGTGGTTATGTTTGAATATTGTTTTGGTTTGTGCTGAAAAATGAGATTGAATGAGTTATGTTAGGTTTTTGTTGAAAAATGGGTTTGGTGATGAATGCGGTGATTTGTCGTTGAAATGTTGTAATGGTCATGAAATCTGTTAGATATGTTGTTGTTGAATGTTGGGTGATGTTGTTTGACTTCTGTGGAACTAATTTAGAGTGTAGGTAAGGGTAATGTTTCGATTGTTATGTTTTTCGAAGAAAGTCTCTAATTCTATTATCTAGTGGTCATTGAGCGACACGGGTCTCACTGAGTGAGAGTGCCCTTAGGGGTAGAGTTTGGCGAACTTTGCTAAGCGAACCATGTTGTTATTGAAGGAATGCCCATAGCCTCGTCGTAGTAAGGAGAAATGGAGTGATTCGATAAGCGAGTATTCTTTTCGCTAGGTGAGTGTTCATGTGAAATCTAGAAATTTTCAAAAGTCATTTGCTGAGCAAGTAGGTGACTTGCTGTGCAAGTATGCACGTTCTAGAATGACTGGGAGTGGTTTGCAGGGCAAGGACTAGACTCGCTGAGTGATCTCGTGTCTCAAAGAGTTGGTGTTCTCTGTGGTAAACCCTCTGCTAAATGAGTAATGTGTTCACTCGGCAAAAGGAACATCTTAAAATTTTGTTGCCCTCTAGAGTGATTGGCCGCTGAGTAAGAGTGAAACTCGCTGAGTGAATCATGACTGAGAAAATTTGGTGGAAGTCCCTTGAACTAATTCACTAAGCAATCTCAGTTATCATTAAGTGAGAGTCTCTAGAGATAGAAATGGTGCTCTCTGGAGTGGGTATTCGCTTAGTGGGACTTATGGTCATTGAGCAAGAACCTTTGCAAAGGAAAGTAGGCCCTCCGTAAGGAAGGACTTCGCTGAACGAGTATATGAATCACCAAATGAGTTGGTTAAGCAGTTTGCTGTCTCACTTGAGATGTAATTGTGTTTTAAATGGCTTTGAAGAGGATTCTTAATGTGAACTAGTTGTAAACTATTGAGTATATGGTTGAAGTGGGAGGTCGCTTGGATAAGGCCTTCACTTGTTGTAAATGATGTTGTTTTGAGATTCTTAATAGGGTATAGGCTGCTTAGATAAGGCCTTACGTGTTTACTATGTATAGTGTTGAATTGAGCCTGCATGGTGTTGTTAAGTTGATGTTGATTATGTGTGGTGCTGAATTAAGCCCACATGGTGTTGCTAATAAAAAATTGGTTGATAATTGGATTTGATGGTCGATGTTGGTATGATGGTTGTTGGTGTTGCATGATTATTGTTATAGAGTTGATGATGAAAAGCTAATAAAAACTTAGACTTTAAACTATGGGTTGTGGTTGTTGTGATTGACATACATACATGCATAAGTCTGTAGCTTTGGCTATGTTGTGCCTAAGAGGACACACATAAGTATGTTGGCTAGTCCAAGTAGGGCCTCATACCTAGGTGGGAAAGGTTAGTGGAGGATGGATTTCCTTGGGGATAAATGTACAGGTGAACCTCGCATGTAGACCAAGGTTACTGTAAATCTTGTGCCAAGGTAAAGCCAATACCCACATTTATCTATCATGATGAGCTGCTATATTATTTCCAAAGATCAATGTCAGATATTCTCCAAATGGTTTTCGGTACGTGCCAACTTAGCCCATGATGGATGTTGTTGTTTACTGTGATTAAGGAATAGTCTACTATATCTCTCGACAGTCGAGTCTCCATGGAGCAGTTGTTGCATATATTGCATATCATGTATGAAATTGATGTTGTTGAGATGTTGTTAGCCATGTATAGTGTTGAATTAAGCCCACATGGTGTGGTTGAAAATTTATTGTTAGGACCTTAAGGCAGGCCACAGTTGAGATGGAGGGTATGAAGTTGTCATATCTCAAATCTCAAACTATGGTGTGGTGCCAAATTGAGTTATATGGTGTTATTGGAATAGTTGTTGATGTTGTAAAAGTTGGCTATTGGAAATGGTCATATAAATAATGATAGACTAGATGATATTCTTCTTGATGAATAAAAAACATGATGTTTCCATTAATTTGTTAATCATGGTGTGAGTTGCTCGCTTGAAGATGACGAGTTGTGACGAACTTCATTTTGGCACCTGTTTCTTTGATGTGTGGTTGGTGTCTTCCTGTTAGGTTATATAGTATGACTAGCTATAGAGAGTGCGTTTTGTATTCCCCTTTCCAGGATGATGTAAAGAATGTATAACTTGAAATTAATAATTTGGTTCTCATATGTATTTGTTTTTGTACAATACAATGTATGAGATGGATATGTTTGACTTGAAAATGGGTTTTTATTAAAGTTGTAAGAGGTAAAAAGGGGGGGGGGGGGGGGGGGGGGGGGGACAGGGGGGGTGGGGGAGGAGGGGGGAAGAAAAACAAACTTGTATTTTCAAAATAAACTTTATTTAAGTTTTTCCTAATAAATCAATAACACTAAGCATACAACAGGAATGGGTTGTTACATATGTAGTTAATTTTATGTGTGACTATCGTAGGTAATCCTACGAACCTTATGTGAAAGTGATTTAATTCTTAAATCACCTCACTCCTTTCATCTTTTTATTTGTATATGTTTGTGATACAACATTATTGTGAGCAATTGGCAAAGATGGAAGATGCTGTCAATGAAGACACTGAGACTAGGAAAGATAGAGGGTGATACTTTAGAGAGACAATTTGTTGCTGATCATAGTTAAATTTGTAGTGATGATAGATGGGTTAGGTTTATAGATCGTAGATGGTATTACTACTTTGACTTAAGTCCTTTTATTTTATGAAGGGGTTGTTAGGATCTTTTCGTTATGAGTATATCTTCTAATAATGGTTATGACGCTTTATTATTGTAATGGTTGTAACATACTAATAATAGTGAGGTACATTTGCTTTCGATGAATGATTTATGTATGACTTCATTTATGTTTATTTGATTATGATTCGTTTTTAATTTCAGCAATCACATCGAAAAATAATTATGAATAACATTTTTTATAGATCTAACAAGTTTTAAATACTGTTTTATATATATAATAATTCAATCAAAATTTAAATAAAATAAGTTAAATAAAAATCAATTAAATTAACATTGGGGAAAAGTGTCAATGTGATTGTGTGTTACAAGACTTGAACTCGAAACCACTAGTTAAGTTAAAATAATCTTGTGCCAATTGATCCATATGCTCATTGATGATCAACATTTGAGTTTCTTCAATCAATATTAAATATAATTAAATATTTATAAATCATTATTTGGGACAATGCATATGAGTGAAGCATTCAGAAAAAAATATGTGTGATCTCTCATAACCAAGTACTTATAGGATCAAAGGTAAGAAATTTTAGAGGAATTTTTTTGCTAAGTTAATACATTTAACAAGCACATATTCAATAAACGAAATAAGAAATCAGTTAGGAACATAATAAACTAAAGATCCATATAAGCATAACTATAATTAAAATGCCAAGCCTACAACTTTGTACATCAAAATATGAGACATAAGTCTAACAATAAAGAGAGAGAAATCACATCTGAGTGCCTACCCCAAGTAGTCTAGTCTTACAAGACTCGTCCATGTGCACATCAACTAAAAGAGAGGTGAGATAGTAAAGGCAATCAAACTATAAACACAAAATAATCTCTCTAAAGCTTTTAGTCTTCTAGAGTAGGTGTAATGGAGGTGGAACAATGATTGGTAAAATCATATAGATAAAGAAACTAGCGAACAAGGTGAGCTAATTCAACTCCAACATGCACTGACAAGTAATAGTAAAGGTAGCCTTTCCATGATAGAGAAACTCTTTATCTTTGTGGTCATATATACTACTACTCATTCTCATTGTCAAACTCAAGATCCACATTGCATGTAGGCAAGTTAGAAGCCATTATATTAGAGAATTGAAATTAAATCTACCTTATATAACGAACGACAAAACCATTGATTCATAATAAGTACCATCCAAGAATATGAATCAGATTCATAAGTATCAAGAGTATCATATAGGATTGTCATCCTTGTATATGTGAGTTAGGGTCTAAAGTTACTGTTATCTAGTATGGTTCTTTGACCATCAATATCATTTTCATATATATGACATTCATCGAATGCGCTCAACATAACCTGATATTAGTTAGTGGTACCATTGAATTTAGACTCCTAGGGGCCTATCACTATTGCATGACACATTGGTTGCGAAGCACAATCTTTTATGGATAAGCATGACATGGGGCTAATCCCTAAATCTTTACACTTACATCATACTGCCCTAATTCTCACCACCAATATAATGTACTTACATGCACATATGCACCTATATATAAACCATTTAATAAAGACACATATGTAATTAGAGTGCCCCACCATTAAGGTTGCTAACTTTGTAATTTCATAAGCACCTTTATATTTGCTTTGTGCCTCAACCATTATGGCTGGTAACTTGCAATTTCATATAAGTCAACCTTTGAAGTTGTTCAATCTTAGTAACTTATTTCATTATGTGTGAATGCATGAAATCGAATGCACCATGCATATAATTTTGGACAGATTTGAGTTTACCCAAAATTTTGTCCCAAATTTTTCTCTAATCTCTACACCATTTTAGGGTAAATTTTGCGCCAAAATATTTCACACAAATTTAAGACGAATTAGCGATAGATTATTTAACCTTCTTTCTATTTTGTTTTCTAGCTATGTATGTCTAAAATTCGTCTCGAATATTGAAACAAATTTCATACGGAATTTTTTTTATTATATTTGTCTCAAATCCATTGGAAACTTAAGACATATATCAAATAGAATTATCAACTTTTTTAATGGTTTTATTGTGTATGTCTAATCAAAGGAGCAACAAAAAATGATTGAATCAACTAAAAGTATGCTTTCTACTTTAGTTTGCTTTACATCGTTCTTGTTTAGTGATTATTTTGATGATGCTAGTCTATTTTATTTTGCTTTAGAATGATGAGAACTTGTGTTAATCTAGTTGATGTTATTATTCTAGACTTGCCTTTTAATGACTCTTGTACAATTCCTTTTAATTTGTTATAGTTGAATGTTTATTTTATTTATATTTATATAACATGTATGTTTATGTTATACTTGAACATTACAAATATATGTAATTGTGTTTTGTTTGAATATATAGTTTTATGCTGAGTTAGGTGCTAAAAAAATATATCATTATGTACATTTGATTGTTAATGTACATGTAAAATGTTCACATGTTACCATAATGATTACTATTTTTTAAATTTTTTTAAAAAATATCAATTTTTGAATCAAACTTTGTCTCAAATTTGTATGAAACATAGTAGAGTAATAATTTTATTATTCCATTTCAAATCTTTTTCAAATAATTTAAAAACCAGATTAAAAATTTGTTCAAAATGAAGTTTTATTATTAATTAAATTCATCTAAAATAGATAAAATATATTTTGTCCCAAATCTGCTAGAAAAAATAAGTAAAATATTATGGGCTTTTATTTTGTGGGAAATTTGTCCAAATTCATAAAAATAAATTTGTCTAAAATCAATGTGAAAGATCATTCTATCTAAAATCTATGTTAAAGACAACTCTATCTAAAATTCGTCCAAAGCTAAGGCAACATAACATCGACATAAATGTTACATTTTTCTGTCTCAACTTCGTCTGAAATGCATTTGACATAATTTTAGACAGAATTTCTAACAATTTATAAAAATTTGCAATGAGGATTTTTGGACAATAGGTTCTCCATCTTAAATTAATGGGAAAATTGAAACCTATCCAAATTTTGTCTAAAAATGTGTTTGAAGTTGACATTTTCTAGTAGTGCACGTTCTCCCAGGGAATGCATGTGTATCCACCATTTGTATCCATGAACCACATACATGTCAATTTCAAATTTAAATAAAGCACTACAATGCCAATTAAACATGCATAATACCTAGGAAATTTTGTTATAGAGAAAAAGGCATAGGTGTATATATATATATATGTGTGTGTGTGTGTGTGTGTGTGTGTTTGGCACTACGACCCACATACAAAATATTAATCAATGTATGTCAAAAAGTAAGGAGGTGTGTGTAAACACATGTGTACCCATTAGTAAGTACAATACAACAAAAAGGGGAAAGATACATATAATTACTCCCTCCCTAGCTAGCCACTCCTACACCCTACATCTACTCAGGTTGGTAGTGAGGGGATGTAGATGCAACATCCTCATCATGCCTCCTATCTCTAGAGAAATTATTTGGTAGTCTTGGACCACCATGGTCCCTATTAATCTTCACATGACATGCAATCAAGTGTTATTAATTATTTTTCTTAAAATACAAAATTTTAATATGTGTTATATATATAAGCATTGGTTGGGACCATGGGTAGTTGGTAGTCCTGGACTACCTAATAATTTCTTCTATGTTTACCAATGTCCTTTAGAAGACAAATCCTCCATGGAATGAATGCCTATGAAAGTATGTATGACTCGAAGGGCGGGGTGGAACATGCCAAGCCTTATCCACGAACTCACTAAAGTCCATGACCACAGAGACATGAATTGAAGTGACAATAACCCTTCTCAAGACATAGCATATTACTAAGACGCCATCGAAGTGAGCCTCTTGTCCCTCCTAGTAAATCTTCCATCCTTTACCACTTCCAAAGATAATAGGAATTAGCCTAATGATAAATGGTCTAGAACGACGAAGATTAGCTATTTGCTCTCGCGGTAATGTCACAATCATCATAGTCCATCATATAGACAAAAAGTACAAGGGTATGCTTATGAAAAAAAAAACATGGATATAATTATATCTTTCATGCTTTCTAAGATAAAATAGAAATGTACATGTAAAATTCACTCCAAGACAAATAAGAATATACATATATTAGTTCAAACAACAATTATTACCAATAAATGCACAAGCATATCAATGCAACCTAATAATTGTCATGTCGTGTATGCAAATTTGAATCCATGGAGATTTTTACCAATTTGAGCGACTAGTGCTGACGTGTTCCTTAATATGGCAAAACAACAATAGTGGACCTCGCAGATCCAAAGAATGGCATGTGCCATAAACTATTAGAATGACAGTGTTAACTGATTTGCAAAAGTGATGTAGTATTTTGTCATGATAGATATATATGGGTAGTGGCTTGCCATGACCCATGGTTTGCCTTACCTTAGTCTACAATGTGGGATTTGCACGTGTATCTATCCCTAATGCCCACCTATTAGACTCCACTAACCTTTCCAGCACTAGGTTGAAGGTCCCACCAAGCAACCCTAACATACTTGCCTACTCAATCACAGTAACAACAATGAACTCATGCATCAAATGCACACGTCTACCGTTATACAAAATCATATAACTAAGTTCAACAAGTATCATTACTTAGACCTCATTCTGTAGACTAGACATAGCCATCTCTTTGACCACCATCACACCACAGCCTTTGATGAGGTATTAAGCCAAATAGTACCTCCACATTTGAGGCACAACTCTCAAAAATCTCTTAAGATTTTCTATGAATAGGCTCTCCCACTATCCAACATTTTTTCTTGATGGCAAAATGATGTGCATTATAAAGTTTTATGTAGGTCTTTAAATTAATTCCTCTTGAATCTTTTAATATTTTAAATTATAAATAAAGTGATTATTTTTCACCTCTAATTTCAAGATTTTATCAACAAATAACAAGGATGGGTAAATTATTAAAATACCCTTAGTGTTCTAAAAGTTTAATAAACTTTAAAATTTTATATTAAATATAAATTGACTTAATAAATTTGAAAAATTTTATTTTAAGCTAATTGGGTCAATTTAAACACTTTGGGTCAGTATAAAAGGAGAAGAAAGAAGAGAAGAGAAAGGAATAGAGAAGGAGTAACAGTCCTTTAATTTTAAATATAATTCATATTAATTTAATTTCTAAGTCAAGTTGATAAAAATGTGAGTAAAAATTTTATAATAAAAAAATTCTAAATTTAATAGAATTTGGAAATAAAAATGAATAATAAAATTGCTTATATATATATATATTTAATATCAAACTATACATCATGGTTTGAGTAATACATAACAGTAAAAAAATTAAAGTACATAAAAAAAAATATTGCCTAGCCCAATATATACATCAGAAAGATCTTATACAGAGCAGTATTTATCAACTCTATCCCTCAAGAAAAATATTATAAACTAGGTCTACAAATTTGGAGGAGTATCCTCTGACTCATCCTTAGTATCATCAGGCATTACTGTCATCTTTAATGATTGCAATCAATCATACAAGGAAGAAAACAATGGAGTGAGGTGATTTGATCTAAAATCACTTTCACATGTATGGTAGAAACTAAAACACAATTAACATAGGTAACCTAGGGTTTATTTCAAGTTATACTATACTACTCTTAACTTAGTATGGATCCATACTTCCCATTAGTGGGTAATAGTTCTCAATAGAACTGGAAAGTGGCTGAGAGTATATATACCTCATCAACATCATCACATGGTACAGTCCTCATCATCATTGAGAAAAATAATAGTTAGGATATCCATTATAGAGGTATACTCTCAAACCAATCCCGGAATGCTGAGTAGTTGTCAAGGTTATTGAGCTTGATCAGGCGAATATCTCGGCTCGAGGGCGTTACCTTAGCCATTGGACCTTTCACCACTCGATGCCTACCCCCAAGACCTCTACAAGGGGGTCCCTACCTTTCATTCCTCAGTGTACCAAACTATAGCTTCCCTAGCAGGGTGCTACGCTATAGCATGTCACTTGCTTTACATTAGTCACTAATCTATCCAATTTCTACTTCTCAAACAAAGGTTTCCCTAGTATCAATTAATTTGATGACCAATACAATCAATATTTCTGCCTTATATTGCAGAAATTGCACAATACCTAAAATTTTAACAAAATAACAACATAGTAATTATAGTTTAATTACTAAAATTTTGGTAGAATAGAAACTAAATAAATACATTTTAATTTTCTAAATTTGAGCAAAGTAACAACTTGGCAACTGTATTTTGATCTTCTAAAATTGAGTAGAGTAACAGGTTAGCAATTATAATTTAATAATCTAAATTTGAGCAGAGTAACAACTTAGCAATTATAATTTAATAATCTAAATATAAGTAGCATAAAAACTTAGTAAAAATTAAAGTTTAACATCAAACAATATAACAAAAATAATAATAATATAATAATAATAAAATTTAAGCCTAAATAGGTTTAGGGAAAAACCCTTCCTACCAACATGCAAAGTGACATTAATTTAGAACCAACCTCACTCCCCCCATTACCTCTAGGGTAGTTGTTGAAGAGGAGAGAATTGTTGGTACACAATTCCAAGAATGAAAGCTTGATGGAACCTGATAAAACTTTAGTGTAAAAAAAATAAAAAATTATGGACAGTGGTGGCTATGGAGGGCTTCGTCTAGCTTGGGAGAGGAAGAGGAGATGCTAAAAATTTGAAGCAAGGAGGGGCTATTTATAGAAGAGGAAGGGGTCTTAGGTGTCCACCAAATGACTTAAGCAATGATGCAAAAATCAAGTTTTAAATTTGTTTTTAATTTAAAATTAGGGACAAATATGCAACCTTAGGGACACATACACAATTTAGGGTGGTGAATCACCCCCTCCTAGGCTTGGGGACGTGCTATATGAGCTGTCCTCAAGCTCCTCAGTGTAAATTTTATCTGTAGATAAATTAACCAATACCAATAAAATCGCCTAAACTTGAAAAATTAGCTTTTAATATCAAAATAATGCATTTTAATGCAAAACTAGACAAATACATTATTTTTCATCAAAAATAAATTTCTAATAACAAATTTTATTTTTTATTAATTTATTTAAAATTATATGTATTTATGTTGTATTTGTAAGCTAGAAAATTCATAAAAAATCCATTTTAATTCAATAAATACCAAAATTTTTATAAAAATTCTAAAATTAAATATTTTACCCATAAATAAACTAAAATTATCATTTTCACCTTTTTTGAATGGCAAACCAATACTAATTAGGCTTAACAGACACATAGGAGTATTTTGGTCATTTTATACAAAAATTCCAGAAAATTCTCAAAATTATATTTTAATATATATGACATGATTTCAAGTTCAAATTGAAATTTTAATGTCAATTGAATCTTTTTCTCATGTCAATCCTTAATATTGAGAAATAGGGACAAAATCGTCATTTTCTAATTTCTTCTAGCTCCGGTTAGAAAAAAATTATTAAAAATCACGATTAAATAGCGTTTGAAATTCTGAGCGTAATGGTGGGAATTAGAATTTTGAAATTTCTTTCCCATTTTTCAGAATTACATTGTCAAATATTAGAAAAACAATTGAAAAAATAAAATAGGATGGTTATATTTTCACTATTTTTCTTTCAAAATAAAATTTTTATAATGAAAGATACTGAATATAAAATTTTCAAAATATTTTCAGGTCAAAATGTCTCTGGTTGGTTCTTGCAGTTAAGTTGGGGTATTTTTGTCATTTTACAAAAATTATCTCGATAAATTTCTAAAAAAGTTGTAAAATTATTATTAATTATTCTAAGTACATTGATGACTTAAAAAACAATTTTTAAACACTTCTAACTATTTTAATTTATTAATACAAACGTAACTGTAAGGATTAAGTTTTTGAGATTCTCATCCAGTTTTTCGAAAATAAATATAGAATAATTTAATATACAAAAGTAGGGGTGTTACAGAAGGGTTGAAAGATTCTCATCCAAATTGTCTTGGAATGGCTTGGAAAGGATGAAACTTTGCTTAAACTTTGAAGGCACCAACAGAAGAACTTAGATTTCTAAGAAGAGGAAAATGAAGCAAAGATGAAAGGTGAAGGGGAAGAGTCTTAGCCAGTTGATTTAGGTTTGAAGCCCAAATTTTATCTATTCATATATCATTACTTATTTTTTTGTTTGATTTTCAAAATGGATTCCAATGGCCCAATAGAAAAAAAAATGAAAAAATGAAAAAAAGTTTTAGGCTCAAATGGGTTTAATCTAATTTTTAGAAATGAAGGGATAAAATGACAAAAGAAACAAAGCAAAGTAAATAAAATCAATTCATCAAATTTACACAAAATAGATTTTGGTAGGTCAAAAAGAAGAGAAAGATATAATAAATAGAGAAAATAAAAGAAAGTTAAAAAAAACATAAAATGTCTTGATTTAATCAAAGGTAAAAGGCTCATTTTAGTTTTTGAATGCGAAAAATATGGGTAAGAGTAAGAGCAAAAGAAAATTGGTTTTAAAAAATAAGCGAATAAAATAAAATAAATAATTAAAAGAAAAGGGTGGAGAAAATTGGGTGTTCATAGTAATACTTATATGTTGTATGAGTTTATTTACATATACGAAAGTATCATTTAAATATGTAGAAAATATATTAAAAAGTAAAGATTTTTTCAATTTATAGTTCATTATAAATGATTAATTGTAAATAATATTTTTAAGGTAATAAGCGCATTTTTTGTTAAGAATAACAATATTCATTGTCAGCTTTTTTAATGAGTTTATGATTAAAAAATGACATATATTTAATATTATAGTTCATTAAAGTAATTTATTAAACACTTCATTCTAGACTACATTTGTAATATAATTTACATATTTTTCATTTTGCACAACTCTTTTGGTGATGTAACTTTTGTTGAAATAATTTATAATTAATTATTTATAATAAAATAAAAGTAATGTGACTAATTATTTTTGTCAATATCTTTTATAAGGGAGTAACATTTGGTCTTTATTTTTGATATTTTTCATTTTATATGTGATGCTTTAAAATTGGATATGTAATTTGAGTAAACAACTTATTGACTTAAAGAAATATTAATATGGAGTTTTTATTTGCATTAAAATATTTTCTCCATCTGATAATTAATGCTAGTATTTTTCCATCACCGACATGTTATAAGAATCATTTTTTAAATTCACATGCTAAATAATTTACCTTACTTATAATAGTGTCGAAGACTGCAAAATCTCTTTATTAATTGAACAAGTTCAGTCCATGTATATTTTAACTTAAATTTTGAAAAATATTTATTTTCTTTTAATAACATGTATTTTCAAAAAATGGAAAAAATATCATTACTGTAGAAAACACTTTTTAAATAAGTTAAAAAAGGCTTTTTAAATTAATTTAGATACAGACAATGTAAAAAATAAGAAAATTTTAAATAAGATTTTGAACCGATTTTAACTAGCTTTTTAACTAGGTTCACTGGAGAACTGAGTTACTTTTTAACTCGGTTATGGCCATAATCGAGTTAAAAAGTACACTTTTAAACTCGGTTATGGCCATAACCAAGTTAAAAAGTACACTTTTTAATTTGGTTACCTGGCATGATAAACCTTGCTTCAATATAGAGAATAAAAGAAATGTGATATCATTTCCTCAATTCATTTCTCTTTCCCAAGGAGAACTAATTAAAACCCAAACTTCCTCAACATACATCGCATTATTTCGTCAAGCAATATCTATCATTCCACATTTTTGTACAATATCTGTCACTCCACATTTTTAAAAAAATTTACATTGACACAAACGTGTCAACAAGGACCAGATCAAGACTCTTATGAATAGACCTACCAACCTTAACAGATGCTAAACCAAAGGAGGAAAAAATAAAGCTTTAGAAATTTTCAAAAAACCAAATAAAGAAAACAAAAGTAAAAGATGGCGAGCTCCTTTCCAAAGAACGCCACAATACAGTAAAAAGAAAGAAAGAAAGAAACCTCCCTTGTTTTGACCGCAAAGTCTTGGACCACAATTGTAAAAACAAAAATAAAATGATGTCAATGCATCTAAGTACAAATTATAGGGGAAAAGGAAAAAGTAGATAGATAAACCTAAAAGGACCTCACCGATAGGCAATAAGCATAGCCTTATCTTTTTTTCTATGGAATTCTCATCGAAGTTATCCTTTTGGTGTACTTATTAATTTTTTTAAGCTATCCTCAATTGTACAGTCCCATACCTACATAGCTTCTCGATCCCTCTCATTCCGGTGTGTATTCGATTCATTCATGTGCCCCTCCACATAGAAGCTTGCTAGGAGCCGCTCCTTGTCTGTGCCTCATCTCTTCTACACCGGCTATCACTCCCTCCCCTCATTAGCTCTCGGGATGCTACATGCCCACCAGTTTTCGCTTGGTTCGTCCTCGAATCATACCGTACTAGGTGAGAGGCCCTGCTCTGATACTACTTTGTAATGCTCATCCACTTTCAGGATTGAAGACTGTCCCCACAAACCAATACAAGACTTTTCAACGTGCTTTGTCCTCACCCACACATTTCTTGGAAAACTTCCCAGGAGGTCACCCACCATAGAATAGCTCCAAGTTAATCACGCATAACTGTGGAGTTCTTAAGGATAGGCTATCGATAAGTAAAAGCATCTTGTTGGTATAGGTAGCACTTATTAATTGCTTTCAACTATCCTCAATTGTACAATCTCATACTTGCACAACTTTTGCATCCCTCTCATTTTGATGTGCATTCGATTCATTTATGTGTCCCTCTAGCTAGAAGCCTGCCAGGAGCCACTCCTTGTCTGTGCCTTATCTCTTTTGCACCAGCGATCACTCCCTGCCCTTGCAATGATCGAGATGTTACATGCCCACCAATTTTTGCTTGGTTCGTCCTCGAACCACATCGTACTAGGTGAGAGGCCCTGCTCTGATACCACTTTGAAACGCCTGGCAGCTTTCAGGATTGAAGATTGTCCCCACGAAATAGCACAATACTTTTCAGCGTGCTTTGTCCTTACTTACACGCTTCCTAGAAAACTTCCCAAGAGGGCACCCATCCCAGAATTGCTCCAAATTAAGTACGCTTAATTGTGGAGTTTTTAAGTGGATAAGTTACCAACATGTAGATGCATCTTGTTAGTATAGGTAGCACTTATTAATTCCTTTAAGCTATCCTTAACTGTACAGTCCTATACTAGGACAGCCTCTGGATCTCTCTTATTTCGGTGTGTATTCGATTCATTCATGTGCCCCTTTAGTTGGAAGCCTACCAGGAGCCACTCCTTGTCTGTGCCTCATCTCTCTTGCACCGACGATCACTCCCTGCTCTCGTCAGCACTTTGGATGTTACATGCCCACCAGCTTCCACTTGGTTCATCCTCGAACCACACCGTACTGGGAGAGAGGCCCTACTCTAATACCACTTTAAAAAGCCTAGTCGCTTGCAGGATTGAAGACTGTCCCCACAAACCAACCCAAAACTTTTCAGCGTGCTTTGTCCTCACTCACACGCTTCCTGGAAAACTTCCCAAGAGGTCACCCATCCCAGAATCGTTCCAAGTTAAGCACGCTTAACTATGGAGTTCTTAAGTGATAAGCTACTGAAAATTAGATACATCTTGTTGTTATAGGTAGTACTTATTAATTCCTTTAAGCTATCCTCAACTGTACAGTCTCATACTTGCACAGCCTCTAGATCCCTCTTATTCCGGTGTGTATTCGATTCATTCACGTGCCCCTCTAATTGGAAGCTGTCAGGAGCCGCTCCTTGTCCCTGCCTCATCTCTTTTGCACCGGCGATCACTCCCTGCCCTCGTCAACGTTCGTGATGTTACACATCTATCATTCTTGAGGCTTTTGGTGAGTGCTTCTTGTCCATCTCCTTCCCTTTATCTTCATTGGTTTGTGTCTTATGGAGTTTTTTGTGATTCATGAGCAAATGTTGACATTTATGTTGAATATATAATCGGGGAAATATTTTAAGGGCCATTTATGTTATGTTAATGTGGTGGGTGGCCATTAATGGCTTGGAGCAAATTGCTATCGCAAAATTTCCAATCTACGGAATTACCCCCCTTCGTTGAGCGAGCAGTGCTATCGCTAAGCAAACCAAATTCTTTCACAGGGTCTAGGTTCTAGTAAGAAACTACTAAGAAGGCGTAGGCTTCACTCAACAAAATTTAGGAACAAAAAAGAAGCCTTTCCTCTGCTTGGCAAGACTAAGTCTGGATAAGTGAGGAAACTTCTAGGAGACACCCTTGGGAATTTTGTAAGAGGTTGTTAAGTGAGCATAAGCATCGCTAAGTGAAAGTTGAATTCTAGAGAGGATATATTTCCTTCGCTTGGCAAGCTATGTTCTTGCTGAGCCAAAAAAGGAACTTTAAACAGTCTATCTAGAGGTCTTGTGTAGTTTTGCTAAGCGAAGACCTTTTTCGCTTAGTGAAAAAAAGGTCCAAAGCCCAGGTCTGGAACACCTACACACTAATCACTAAGTGACCCTTGGGTTTGATAAGCGACAAGGTCCTACTAGTTGAGTGAGGGTGAAAGACCCTTAGAACATGTTACTTTTATCTTTTATAATTCTATAGCCATCATGTTCCATTCAATAAATATCTGCCTGACAATATAGTGTGTATAAGTAGGCGTTGAAATATAAATATATGATAATGAAAGAAAGATATGAAAATGTTGAGGTGCCCTTTTTAGGTGAATGGAAAGGTTTCCTCACTTTACATTCTCTAAAGGCTAGTGGCTAGACCCCTTGACCAAATGGGTATATAAATACGAGGTCACGACATAAAGACAACGGGGACGTTCCTTGAAAGTTTGAGTCAATACTTTTCCCTAGGATGAAAAAGAGTAACGATGAAAGCTAAGCATGTTAAATGAATGTTATGCAAAGTTTGTGTTCTAAGGTTGAATATAGATATATATAATGTTTTATATGACTGATACACTTATGAGGTTCATTTACATTGTTACATGTGTTTAGTACTCATCGACACATCATCGCATTAGTTTTGTTTCATGTTTCAGATTGACATGTATGGAGAAGAGTTGAGCAGCCTTAAAAGACATCATGTTTTGTTATTGATGTATTGATAGGCTAGAGATTATTTCTTTTGGAAAAACAATACTCTTTTTCTTTTGTATAGGGTACCCATGTATGAGGATGACCTTTATGAGATGTGTATGATAGTGTTATTTAGGAATGGTGCATGACTTTGTTCACAAAATTCTTGAGTAATGTAATCAGATATGTTGTTATTATTTGCAATCTAATGATTAAAATGTAAAGCTCAAGGTAATACCCTTTAGAGTGTTATAGACCCATTCCTACAAATTTATGCCAACAATTCTTATAATAAAGTTTCCCCAAATTCCACCATTTGTTGGTTTGACTTGAATATACAATCCTGTGAAAGCCATATCACTCATAATTGTATTTGGATTGGTTGCTGGAACAACACAACATAGTCAAAAAAGGAATAGTAGATAAGAGTTAATGGCTACCTTGCTTTATTATCATAAACAATATTCCATTAACTCATGTCTATGATTCCTTTTTTGTCTTTGTTGTGTTGTTCCAACAACCAATTCAAATACAATTGTGACTGATATAGCTTTCAACGAGATGTACATTCAAGTCATACCAACAAATATGAGTGTCTTAGGCAACTTTTCTTTCCAATTTCTATTTTAAAGCTTTATACTAATGTTTACCACAAAATCTAAATTTATTACAAAAATGTTGGCATAAATTTCTAGGAATGGGTTGATGTCCCAAAGACTATTTTATAATTTTAAGAATGAAATACCACCAAAAGTATGGTTTGTGGATCCTGTTGAAAATTATTTTGTAATAATTTTTACTCAGTTATTTTGGTCAAGGTCAGTTCACTCAAGGCCTGACAAATCTTTTAAACTTTTATTGCCTACTTGATAGGGCATGGCTACAATTACTGTACCACCTTGGGGTCCATGTTTTTTCAATGAAAGTTCAAAACCTAATGCTCAAAGAAGTTGAATATCACTTTACTTTTTTGTCATTGACATCCACTTTCCTTATATTGCTTGAGATACACATATGTTATTACGTCATGTAAAATTTTGTTGGAAGATGAACAAGCAAATGCATATAGAATGGTACTTAATAGTCATTCTCATTTTTTTCTATATATCTTATATAGCATACTTCATTACTTATATTAACTTTATGACTTAATTGCACCTTTGACCCTCTTATTATTGTTATTTCTCAAATTTGGTCCCCTCATTTTATTTTTTGCAAATTTGGTCCCTCCTATTTTTAATTGTGCAATTTTAGTCTATGCATTAACTTATACATCCAATCTTTAGAAAAATGTTGACATGACAGCATAATGATGACGTGGATGTGTTGGCGTTAATGTGTAGCAGAGGATCACGTTAGTATTTTTGTTAAATATTGGATGTCAAGTTAACAAATGAATTAAAATTGGATAATTAAAACAGTGGAAGGACCACATTTGCAAAAAAAATTAAAAATAGGGGAATGAAATTTGACAAATGACAAGGGTAGAGGGATCAAAAGTGTAATTAAGCCTAACTTTATTGAACTAATCCTACATAATTATTTTTGGATTCAGAAATTGCTTGCAAAGTTTATGAAGGATGCACTTCTTATATATCCTCCATATGAGATTGTTATTTGTGATGAAAAAGGGAATACCTTTATATGTGATGTCGAATGGGGTTTATGGGCAACTAATGCTTTTTGGACTAGCAAATGGAACACATATACCCGTGTGAGTCATTTGAGAAGTAGCTTTAATACCGATGCAAAGCTCGGGGATGTATAGAGTTTATTTATGAGTATTATAGGTATTGTGTTGATACATTTTTGTTAACATTAATAGGAGAAATTATTGAAATTACCGTTAAAAGTAATTTGATGTCAAATTGGAAACCTCAATATTGTGTATGTTATACATAATGTTTGGTTTTGTTGTATTTAGAAATGAAACAAATAAGTTCAAAGTAAAAAATTATAATAAAATATAAGTTTTATAATAATTCATACTCTAATGTACTTTGTGCAAAATATTTATCCTCTTCTGTTATGTTTTATACATTTTTTTAATACTAATCAATTTATATAGATGTTAACGTGTAAAAATAAGAAAACAATAATAATTTTTCTACAATTTTTAAGAATTTAAATTGTAAATATCATATGGAAAATTAAAACAATTTTTTAATTAATTTTAGTTTCTATCATTTATTTAGACATAAATTAATTACTTAAGAGTAAATTAAAATTTAATTAATTAAAAAATAAATTCATTTTAAATAAATATTACATGAATTTAATTTTATTTTTGTTATGTAATTAAATAAATAAAAATGCTAACAACACTCTCTCTATTACTCTCTTTCTAACACTCTCTCTAATATTAGTTGGAATTTGTTGGAAATCACAAATTTTTGTGGGTCTCATTTCTCATTTAATGAGCCTCTCCCCTTATTTAGAAGTGAGACCCACCAAAATTTGTGATTTCCAATAAATTTCAACAATAATAGAGAGAGTGATAAAAAAAAAGAGTGTTAGAGAGAGTGCTACAAGCACTACTCTTAAATAAGTATTAATTGGCTAAAAGAAAATTTAATTTTGATTTGACAGGAATCTTTAGTAAAAAAGTTCATCCTTGTGAATTAAGTGTAAATTTTCCTATTTGCTTTTGGAAAAATATGTTCATCCTCACATGCTATATTTTATATATAATTTCTGTTTAAATAAATTTACATATGCATATCAATGTATAAAAGAAAATAAAAATTTGTTGAGGCAAAAGAAAATCTTCAATAATTTATTTAAGTGAGAATATAATAAATAAGAATTGAGTAATGATTTGCCTAAAAATTGATTTTAAACATTAATTTTGCACAAAGAAGATAATAATCATCACATGCATTTAATTTGATTTTTTTATGTAATTAAATATATATGAATTAGGTATAAGAAATTTTCATTCTGATTGGACAAAAAATCTCCATTAAAAAAGTTTATCCCTATGAATTAATTATAAATTTCCCTACTTGCTTTCATAGAAACAAAATGTTCATCCCCATATGTTATATTTTATATATAATTTATATTTTAATAAATTTAATTAAAATTTGTTGAGGTAAAAGAAAATTTTGAATAATATTTTTTAGGAATTTTGAATAATTTATTTAAGTGAGACAATAATAAATAAGAACTGAATAAATGTATGAATAAACATTTTTTCAATTAATCATTTTATTATTAAATTTAATGACAATAAATACATACATAAATAATATAGTTATTCTAAGTAATCGATCGATTTTGAAGTAGATAACAAAAAATTGAACAATCGAGTTTGAACGTACATAACGTCAACAAAATTTACATGCACATCAAACCTGAAAGCTGGAAGATCTTTTATTGTTTCAAGTAATTTTTTTAAAACAAGTTAATTGATTTAATTTATGAAGATTTTGAAGGAAAAAAAATTCAAAGTTTTATATAGAAGAAAATCAATTAAAGGGACCTAAGATAACTAAAACAATTAGAGAACTGAAATTATACATAAACTAAATTATAGGAGATCTAAAGTGCAATTAATTCATTTTTATAATTACTACTTAAAGTGATCACTGAATTCAATTATTTTATCCCCCAACTCTTCATCAACGTATAATTTTTTTTTTACCAAATACATGCTTTTAAATTTTTTTTACCAAATAAGAAAGAAAGCATATTCATACCGAAATTATTAAAACAATGAATTAGAGAAAGAAATGAATTATGCTAGAGGCCTCTTTTATATTCTCTACCGCTTTTGGTTTTTGGCCTCACTGTCTTTATGTATGTGTACATGTATGTGTGTGTATATCTTTTTCTTTTACATTAATATATTTAAGAGTTGAGATTTTAAGGCTTGACATACATTGATTTCTGGTATTTATCATTTTGATGACCAACTCTCATAAATTGTTATGTGTAGTCCTAGCCTTTGTTTATATTTTTGCTCTAACACACCCCTGTAGAAAGGTCTTTGGGTTGATACTTGGACAAAGCTTAGGCACTCTCTATACCTTTAGGTTGACTGCAGAATCTTATTTTAATTATGAAAAATAGGGTGGCAAGGTTCAGCCTCTTAATCATTTGTTCATAGATAGAGACTTTGATACTATTCAATGGGCAACTCTCCTAAAAGCTTAATTTATTTTAGGGTAGGCTCAGGGATATCTAATTTATGTCTCTGTATCAATTTAAATCTCTGCCTTAACCTGATTTTAAGTCACACATCATTAAACTTCAAAAACGATGATTTGTCCCTCTCAAGGCAACCCTGTAACCCATCCAAGTGTAGTTGTCAAACTTCATTCAGCTAGTTTAGCAACCTAGCAAATGGATATTGGATTCTTAAACATTATTCTACTGCATTTGTATCAATATACACTCTATAAATATTCAATATTGTTTACTATAATAATTTATCCATTGTAAAGCTACAATATTATCCCACACCCTATAATAAGTTTGATATGGGTGACACAAATTAATGAAACATCATTAACTATCCTCATTGTGCAACCCAAAATTTTAAAGGCACATAAAAAAAAACTTACATCCTACACTCAATTTTTTATAGATGTCTTGTTTACACCTCCATGGCACTTCAACTGATTATTATTGACCTAGCTCCTCTAAAATAAAAAATTCATATTAGAATATAAGGTGTGGTCTTATATAAATAAAGTGGATCTTCAGCACTTTCTTGGCCAACAGGATTTAGCAGCTCAAAATGCAGTAGTCACAAGACATCAACATCTAAATTTCAGGCAAATTTTAAATGGCCAAACATCAATCACAAACCTTGCAAATTGTGTACATAATCAGGCCTCAGAGAAGGCAAAGGAAGTGCTACAAACAATACCAATATTAGAGATAGTCAGAAGGCGTGATGCTGGACATGGCTGGGATAATGCTCATGCTGCTGCTATCAGTTTTGACCATAACAAAAATGAAACTGACAAAGGAAAAGGTAAGATGCCTATGTATTCACCAAAAGTATTTTTAGTTCATAAAGAGTTCAATAATCATCTTCCTTTTTTGATGTAGATAAATCTTTAAGGTATGAAAATTCATGACAATGCAACTACTGGCAATCCCTTCAGAATGCAAGACAATTCTGAAAGGATTGCCAATAGTTGCATTGCCTTGAATTTTTGTACTGTAAAGATTTATCTGCACCAAAAAAGGAAGATGATTATGGAACTGTTTATGAACTAAGAATACTTTTGGTGAATACATAGGCATCTTACCTTTTCCTTTGTCTGTTTCACTTTTGTTGTAGTCAAAACTGATAGCAGCAGCACAAGCATTATCCCAGCCATGTCCAGTATTGTTTCTTTTGGCTATTTCTAATATTGATATTGTTTGTTGCACTTCCTTTTCCTTCTCTGAGGTCTGATTATATACACAATTGGCAGGGTTTGGCATTGAAGTTTGGCCATTAAAAAGTTGCCTGAAGTTTAGATGTAGTTGTCTTCTAGCTGCTGTGTTTTGAGCTGCTAATTCCTATTGGCCAAGAAAGTGTTGAAGATTCTCTTTATATATATAAGTTCACACCTTATATTCTAATATGCATTATTTATTTTAGAGAAGCTAGATCAATAATAATCCGTGGAAGTGTCATGGAGGTGTAAACTAGACATCTATAATAAGTTTGGGTGTAAGACGTAAGTTTTTTTTATGTGCCTTTAAAATTTTGGGTTGCATAATGAGGATAGTTAATGATGTTTCATTAATTTGTGTTGCCCATATCAAACTTATTATAGGGTGTAGGATAATATTGTAGCTTTACAATGGATAAATTATTATAGTAAACAATATTGAATATTTATAGAGCATATATTGGTACAAATGCAGTAGAATAATGATTAAGAAGTTTAATGATGTGTGACTTAAAATCAGGTTAAGGCAGAGATTTAAATTGATAGAGATATAAATTATATGTCCCTGGGCCTACCCTAAAAAATTAAGCTTTTAGGAGAGTTACCCATTGGAATAGTACCAAAGTCTCTATCTATGAACAAGTGATTAAGAGTTTGAACCTTGCCACCCTATTTTTTCATAATTAAAATAAGATTTTGTTGTCAGCCTAAAGGTATAGAGAGTGCCTAAGCTTTGTCCAAGCATCAACCAAAGACCTTTCCACAAAGGGTGAGTTCAATACTGTGGAATCCACTTTTAAATCAGTTCTTGAACTGATTTAGATACAGGTGAAATAGAAAGTGGGTGATTTTAGAATGGATTTTGAACCAATTTAAAAAACATTTTTTAACTCGGTTATTGGGAACCGATTTTAAAAAAATAGTGCAAAATTTCATATCAACATTACTACATCACCCAAAACAAAACATATATGGTTGGAGCTTCATTGCAGAACTCAACCATTTGTTTCTTACTTATCTAAGTTGTCTCTGGGACCAGGCAAATCAATAATCTAGCCAAGCACACACAACACATCTTCCAATGGCTTTCTTTTAAAGAAGTAAACATTTGGAGAAATGTACAAGGATTAAAAATCAGAAATACAATACAAATGAAAACAAATAAAAATCCCACAACTCAAATACAGGGGAAGATAATAGGATAATTCATAATCAAAATGCCAATCTATGCTAGAACAACACTACTTGTAGAACACATTCACAATACAAAACTCTAAAAGAATATAATATTAAAAATATAAATCATTAGAAACTAACATCCAGCTAACCAAAAGGAAAAAGAGTATGATGCAGAAAATGAGGAGTTAAAAAGAAAGGTACCTCTTGAATGGTTAACTTTTCATGCGAGAGTAGCGCTAAAGAAAGCTGGGCCCAACAAGGAAACAATGACGAAAAGTGTTGAGTTCCCTATCGTAACTTCTCCAAAAAAAGTATGCACCAAACAATGGTTAAGGAGCTGACAATGAACACCACACCACCCTCATGGTGGTGTTGTAGAGGGAGATGAAGTTCGTGAACAGATCCAAATAACATGCCACAAACACAATCACATAGAGCTCTTGAGTTTTGTGAGAAGTCCAAACTTGCTTTGGGTGTGGTTTAGAACCAAAATGTGAGCTGGGAGGGAACTGGGTTGGGAGGGAGCCCGAACAAAACACAAATGAGTGAGTTGTGAGTGGTTTCAAGCCTGAATGTGAGCTGGGAGGGAGCCTAAACACAGTTGGGGGCGCGAATGCAAAATATGGTGTTTTTGAACCTAAATGTGAGCTGGGAGGGAGCTTGAACACAGTTGGGGGGGGGGCGGCCGAAATTTGGTGTTTCAAACCAAAATGTGAGCCGGGAGGGAGCTAGGAGTTGGGAAAGCTCAAACAGAATGCAAATGAGTGAGTTAGGAATGGTTTGAAACCTAAAGGTGAGCTAGAAAGGAGTTGAGAATTGGGAGGAGCTCGAACAATTGGTGGTGCAAAAGCAAAATATGGTGTTTCGAAGAAGAAGAAAACTTTTTAAATCGGTTCACAAACAAACCGATCTAAGAAACAAGTTTTTAACTTCGTCTACAAAAGAACAGATTTACAAAAGCTATTCTACATCTGTTAAACAAGAACCGGTCTAAAATAGTTGCAACTACTTACAATATCACAACTGTGTTTTCTTGTTTTTAAATCAGTTAACCAAAAATCGGTTTAGAAAAGAGATTATACATCGGTTAAGCACGAACCAATTTGAAATAGTTGCAACTAATTACAAAAATGTCACCACATTTTTCTTTTAAAACAGCTATCATATAACCAATTTAGCATCCCCAATATAAAAACTTGCTTTTGCACTAGTGGTTAGAGCAAAAATATAAACAATGTCCAGGACTACACCCAACAATTTACGGGAGTTGGCCATCAAAATGATAAATACTAGAAATAAATGAAAGTAAAGCCTTAAAATCTCAGCTCTTAATTATATTAATGTAAATGGAAAAGATATATGTATGTATAGACGTACACATATAAAGACAGTGCGGCAGAAAAACAAAACGGGTAGAGAATATAGAAGTTATAATTACTATTCATACAAGTGAATTTTCTTCTCCTATCTTGCAATCTTCTCCAATGTTGGTAAATGGTGTATGGGTTATCAATTTTGTTTAGAAGATATGTAACAATTAATGTATACTCTAAGACCCTAACGTGCACAGTAGGCATTGACATTGTGTACTCTTTCTTTGAAGTATATTTTTAAATTTCAAGCTATTTCATTATTTGTATTGCTTGAGAACAAGAAGATCTAGCAACAACTATTAGTGGATTTGAAATTAATTAAACTAAAGGCTTCCACGCAAATGCAAATATCCACTAAAAGTAGGCTTACAAAATAAGCCTAAGGCTTTATGTAAGAAGAGATATATGTTAAGCTGAGATACAGTTTAATGGACTATGAGTGATCATCAACACTAGAATCAAATTGTCCAAAAGAAGCTTCAATTTCTTTATCGTAAATTTTAAAGTGTATTACAACTATTAATTAATTATCGAGCAATGAAGAGAATAACGGTTATTCATAGTTATATATTTGAATTATATAGAAATGATAGATAGCAAATATTTTCTCAAGGGAAATCATACATTATTTGACAAACAAAAGGTAGAAACGAAAACTTAAATTCACCAAAAATTAAGAAATAGAAGAAAAATCAAAACCCTTTGATATGTGTGACAAGAACAAATTGAAATTTTTGAAACAAATTAAACATGTAAACTTTGTTACCTGTTCGAGCCAACTCTGAAAATTGCAATAAGGATTCGTCATAGCCAGGGAACTCTCTAATCAAAACCAAAAGAGAATAAAATTTTTTAGTTCAAAATTTGTAGAAAAGAGAATGAGAGGTACCTTTTAAATAAAAATAATGGATATACATTGTATGTGACCATGACCATGTATCTGTTTCTTTTTAATGCATGATATATTTTCTTACCATCATTGTCAAGTAGAGGAACGTTGGTTTGCAATTAGCATATCTGGACTTTATTTTTCTGTTGGAAAGGAGTGGATTTTGATACTTCTTTTTAAAAAGTGCTTGAGAGAATAAAAGTATTGCTTTTGAATAATTTATATAAGTTCCTAAATGATAAACAAAATAAGAATAGATATAGAAAGAAATTAATATACATAATTAATTAAATTAAATATTTAGACACATGAACTTTTTAGATAATATTTTAGATAACCAACATCATAATATATTGTTATAATAATTAAATATAAATATGAATATAAATACAAATATAAATATTTTTATCTTAATATGTAAGAATGCAACGGTTTGAAAGAATAATGAAGTGCCTAATCAATACTAATTTTAATAGGCTTAGAAGATTCGATTATAAGTTTAAATTGATCTTCATGATCTTTTGAAGATACATATCGATTTTTCATTTATCATTAAACACCATTCACTAGTATACCGTGCATACTTTAGGATGTAGTCAATGAAGACATATTTTAAATTAATATTTAACTAAATGAATATATAAAATAATAAATGACTAAATTAATATTTGACCAAATTCATATTTGAAATTAGTATTTGACTAGATTAATATTTGAAATTATTTTATTTTAAATATTTGACTATATTAATACAATGACACAATTAAATTTGGGAAGAAATATGAATGTAGAATTTAATGCTATTAATGTCATATTAAAAAAATATATAAAAAATTTGACTAAAGTAATATTTGAAATATTTGACTATATTAATATTATGACAAAATTAAATTTGGGAAGAAGTATTAATATAGAATTTAATGCTATTAATGTCATATTAAAAAAATATATAAAAAATTTGACTAAAGTAATATTTGAAATATTTGACTATATTAATATTATGACAAAATTAAATTTGGGAAGAAGTATTAATATAGAATTTAATGCTATTAATGTCATATTAAAAAAATATAAACAAAATTTGACTAAAGTAATATTTGAAATTAATATATTTGAAATATTTGACTACATTAATATTATGACAAAATTAAATTTGGGAAGAAGTATTACAAAACATGTTTTAGGAAAGAAAATTTCCAATTTGTATTAATACAATATAAAGAAATTATATAAATACAAATAGATTAATATAATATTATATATATATATATATGTTCTAAGTTAGACTTGAAAAGAAATATTAATATAGCATTTAATAATATTGATATAATATATAAATAAATAGCTTTAACATTTATAGTGTGATACAGTCGTTATGTAATTATTATTTTGATAAAATAGTTTATAACGAAAAATTCAAATGTATATTAAAATAATATACAGAAATTAATAAATACATATGTGAATACCCAATTTTTTCCGGATAATTAAAAATTTAGAGAATAAAAATGAGCAAATTTAAAAAAAAAATGAAGTTAAGGAAAGAGAGAAAAGCAAATAATAGAATAAATAGCAAAAGAATCAAAATTAGATAAAAAAAAAGAGGAGGGGCATATTCGCATAAGAAAAATAATTAAAAGAAACAAAAATGTTTGACACAAAAAAAAAAAAAGAGAAGAAACAAAAAAAGAAAAAATGAAAAAGAAAAAAGAAGAAAGAAAGAGGAAACGAGAAATGAAAGAGAGAAGAGAACATGCTCAGATGTGTGTAGACTGTAGAATGAACAAGTCACTATTATTCTTTTGTCCTTATTCTTATTCCTTAATTTCCGGAAATGGTTAGGAAAAAAGGCACATTTTCTTCTTGTGCTCACAAGGCACTTTTTCTCTCACCTGTAACAGATTCAACACTCTTTTCACTCACGTTTTTTTTTTCTACAGAGGCACAATGCAGTCTTACACCAAAAAACCCCACGCCACACTCTACAAATAAGGGCCCCTATCACTCAATAAGCACCTTTCAATTTCACCTCCAGTTCACCACAATACAACACCTCTCTCAGCCTCCCTTCTATTCGAAGCATCCTCTTCTATCACCAAAAAAATTAATGGCAGTTGCTGTTTTTGACCCTCCATGAACAAATCGTGCCAAGTTGCAGTCTGCAGCGTCAGACCCACCACAAGCCAAGCACACTGGGGACCATCAGATTCATCACGCACCAACACTGCTGACTCGCTATGTATGGTTTTAAATTGCGGTTGCGGTTTCGTTGCAATCCTTGATATTGCGGGAAATTACAGGAAAATGCAGGTGATGCGGCCGCAATTGTGGTCGCAATGCTGTTGCGGTGAGTTCAAAAACCTTTACATTGCTACTACAATTGCGGTTGCGGACCGCAATTTAGAACTATGCCGCTATGTATAACCACCGGGAAGCTAACCAAGGTTCACCTCTATCCATGGTTCTAAATTGCGGTTGTGGTCGCGGTTACGGTTACAGTTGCGTTGCGGTCCTTGATATTGCAGGAAATTGCGGGAAAATACAGCTGATGCGGCCGCAATTACAGTTGCGGCGAGTCGAAAAACCTTTACGTGTTGCGGGTGCAATTGCGGTTAGAACCATGAAATCTATCCTTTTATGTAAGCACCAATCTCGTACCCATC
Organism: Spatholobus suberectus; assembly: GCA_004329165.1. NCBI lineage: Eukaryota > Viridiplantae > Streptophyta > Magnoliopsida > Fabales > Fabaceae > Spatholobus > Spatholobus suberectus. The sequence goes on along the minus strand of CM014730.1, from coordinate 10,400,847 downwards.
ACCATGAGCAACCCAGTTGCATCAAGCCAACATGGTGTCAGACCCAGAAGCTAACCGCAAATGCAGTGACGAACCCAGACCCACTTGGGTCCTCTGGTATCGTTCTTTCTTCTATCCTCTTTTATAGCTTTTTAATTCTATCTGTTTAGAAATTGAGTTTGCTGAAGCCCAGATCAGTTTGTTTTAAGACAACTATGATGGCCATAGCGGGAGGGTAGGATTGTGCTTGGCTGGTGCTTGTCTTTGTTTGTGCGGGGATTGTGGATATAGGCATGGCTTTGCTGATATTAGATATCATTCAGTGTGTGTTACTATTGCGGATCTTTTAGCACAACTTAATGTTCATATTGGAAGCAAAGTGTACCCTAAATTGTTTCTAATGATTTGCTGATTCAGTTTCCATTAAGAAAATTCTCAAATAAAAATAAATAGAAATGCCGATAAGCTTAGATTTTGTAATTTCTCTATCTTCTCCTTACATCTTATTCCATTTTTTATTACAAGTTTCTTTTAAATTTACAATAAAATCAAGTCTCAAAGATGTAAATGCAAAATAAAATTGAAATCAAATTGGCGTTCTTTTTCATCATTCTTTTATCTTAGATTTTATAGTCAAATTAATTTGAGCAAATAAAATCAATATCTTATCAGCAAAAATCCAAATAAAATTAATTGCCAAATCCGATTGACTTTCTCTTCTTACTCGTTAGTTTATTTGCATAGACAAGTGGCATAATTTAATTTCTACAAAATTTAAGAAAAAAAGAATAATAACAAAATGAAATTGGTATATATTAGTCTCAAATCTTCAATGCTTTCAATATTAAACACTAAAATAATAAAAAATATTATAAATTCTAATAAAAAATAATAGCAAATAAAACTAAAAGATTTAGTGATTTTCATGTTAGGTCTAAGGCCTACTAGGATATCACGAAAATCTCGTCTAGAATATGTTTTTGTGTGAGTATCTCACATCTGTTAGGTCACCTATCGTTGTGGCTGATACTTTGTAGAAAATTTTAGCTCTAGATACCAAGGAATGCCTAAGAGCTAACATTTTGGCAATTCTTGCTCTTCTAAATAAAAATTAAAATAAGTCAACCAACAAAATGATCTTCTACAAAAGAACTACACAAGTCTGATTTTTCATTACATCAGAGGATACGTAGGAGTTAAGACCATTCTTGTTGATCTCAAAAATAATAAAAATAAAATAGTAATAATAATAATCCTTTTTTAAAAAATCTAAGATAAAATTTAAATAAAAATAAATAAAAATTAAAAAATAATAATAAAGTAAAAAAGGATTAATAATTTTATAAGCAAGAGAATAAGACAATTAATATTTTCACACGTTAGGTTAAGGATAACTGTCTTATGACGAACGTTGTAGGGTACTAACACCTTTCTCACATGTAATCGACTCTGGAATCCTTCTCTTGGTTCAAGACCATATTTTGAGCTTTTTCATATGTTTTTCCTTAATAAACTATGTTGGTGACTCCTCTATTATACACTCTTTTTCATTGTCCCTTCATGACCTGGATTGAGACAATATATAAGTAAATTAAACTTGAAAAGAAATATTAATGTGGTATTTAATCATATTAATGCAATATTTATACAAATATATAAATAAATAGATTCCTTTTATATAGTATGACATGATTCTGTTAATTAATTAATATTTTCAAAAAATAGCTTACAAAGAAATTGATAAATATATTTAAATAAACTAAACTTGAGAAGAAATATTAATGTAGAATTTAATGCTATTAATGAAATATTTACACAAATATATAAATAAGTAGATTTTTTTATATACTTTGACACAATTTGTTATATAATTGATATATCAAAAAAAAGTTTATGAATTTTAGAAAAGAAAAAATCAAATATATATTAATATAATATATAAAAACTAATAAATATATATAAATTATATACTAATTTCTATCCTTAAATATTATTTTAAATAAATTATGATGAATTATTTTCAAATTTTATATATATTTAAAAAATCCTTATTTTAATTATTATGTTTTTATATAGCATATTTTAAAGTAATCAAATTAAAATGCATATTAATTTAATTGTTAAATTATGTTAAATTTTATTATATATTAACAATTAATTTCGTCTAATTATTTTTAAAATCATGCATTTATATTTTAGGCAAATAATATAGTAAGTTTAGATTTTATTTGCAATAAACAATTATATTAAAAAATAAAAACCATAGATGTTATGCAATTTATAGGATCTTTATGTACCATATAAATTAAGTCACATTATATTATATAAAATAAATACAACGATGGAATTAATTTTTTTTAATTCAATCATTTTGCATCGATCATTGAAAAAAATATTAAGTATAAGATTGAAATGCAATTTTATTAAAAAATTATTTTTCACTTGAGACGAAAAATATTAAAATAAATCTAAAAGTAATTTTGGGACACAAGTATTATTATGAATACCCAATTTTGTCCACCCTTTTCTTTTTATCGTTTATTTTATTTTATTTGCTATATTTATTTTTTAAACCAATTCACTTCTCCTTTTACTCCTACCCATATTTTTCACATTCAAAAACTGAAATGAGCCCTGTACCTTTGATTAAATGAGTCCCTTTCATGTTTTTTTTTTAACTTTCTTTTATTATTTATTTCTTTCCTTTCTCTTCTTTTTAACTAGTAAAGATCAAATTTGAGCTAGACTCAATGAATTTATTTTACTCACTTTTCTTTGTTTCTTTTTGTCATTTTTTCCCTTCATTTCTAGAAATTAGAATTGAAGCCTAAAACTTTTGTCATCCTTTCGCCTATTTTCAAAGATAACATTTTATCTTTGCTTCCAATTATGATATTCAATAATTATTAAATATAGTAATTACAAAAGTAAGCACTATCATATATTTATTTTTAAATATTTTCTTTAAATTAAATATCTTCAAACTTTGTAACTTATTTTTACTTAATAATCTTAAATACTTAATTTTAAAGAATTTCCCTAATTTTAATTAATAAAAAAGTGTAATATATTTATATAAAATATATTATTTTATATAAAAATATAAAATTTTAATATATGTTTATATAAAAATCAAATCCATTAATATTTATATATTTCTATTTACTTAATTTTCATCTATTAATTATTGATTTGAAGCAAAATGATTTATCCTTCTCATTTTATTTTAAACAGGGTATATATATATCATGGTTCTAAATTGCGGCCTGCAACTGCAATTGCTGTTGCAATGTAAAGGTTTTTTGACTCACTGCAACCACATTGCAATTACAATTGCGGCCACATCAGTCGCATTTTATTGTAATTTCCAACAATATCAAAGATCACGACAAAATTGCAACTGCGACTGCAACTGCAATTTAGAACCATGAGACACACACACACACACACACATATATATATATTGTCACAAATAATTTTAATTCAAAAAAAAAATTTAATTAATTAATTGAATCGTGTATATATAATTTCCTTCTTTTTAATTGGACCCAAAGATGTGTGAAGTATTCAACCCCTAAAAACATTTTGATTATAACTGGAACTCTCTGAGGACTTGCTAGTGTATTTGGTTTTGATATTTCTTCCATCACAATTTGGCCAGTTAAAGGTGAGCTATAATTGTCAAAAAGAGACTTAGTCTCTGAATGAGCTGATCACACATTGTGTTTAGGAAGAAGAAAGGTTGAAGCAAGACAAGATAGAAAGTGCTCATTTTCCCTCTACTTCAAAGAATAAGGGTAAGGAATTGAAAAGTAAGAAGGATAAGGAAGTGGCAGATACAACATCTCAAAAGAAACCAAACGAATTAGGATGCAATGGTTGTTTCTTTTGTGGAGCCTAAGGGCATGTAAAGAAGCATTGTAGTAACTATCATAGATGGCGTGCTAAGAAAGGTATGCTTCTTAATTTGGTTGTTTTGAGGTTAATTTAACTTTAGTGCCTAAACACACATGGTGAATAGATTCTGGTGCAAAAACTCACATCAATGTGTCTATGCAGGGTTGCTTGAATTACCGAAAACCAAGTGATGGTGAAAGATGCATCTATGTGGGTGACAACAAGACTGTTGAAGTTGATGCAATTGGAAAACTTAGATTATTGTTAAACACCAAATTTTATTTAGATCTTGATGAAACATTTATTTTACCGTCTTTTAGATCGAATTTGATTTCTATTTTTGCTTTGGACAAATCTGGTTTTTCTTGTTCATTTGGGAATGGACAATTTAGTTTGTTTCATGATTCAAATTTGGTTGGTTCTAGTTCTTTATCAGGTTATGATAATCTTTATTTGATTGACATAATTGCTTCATTTAATGAATCACTGGAATTAAGTACACGAGGCATAAAGAGAAAATTAACCAATGAGAATTCAGCTGCGTTATGGCACAAAAGATTAGGTCATATCTTTAGACGGAGAATAGAGAGACTTGTGTCAAACGAACTTCTAGAACCTTTAGATTTTATAGATTTTGAAATTTGTATCAATTGCATAAAGGGCAAACAAACCAATAAAAGGAGATTTGAGGCCAATATGACTTTGGACATTTTAGAACTTATACATATAGATATTTGTGGGTCATTTCCTACAGTTGCTTAGAATGGTCAACAATACTTTATAATGTTTATAGACGATTTTTCTAGATATGGCTACATTTATCTCATTATTGAAAAGCAAAGTCGTTGGACATGTTCAAAAATTATAAGGCTGAAGTTGAGAATCAACTCAAGAAAAGTGTCAGGGTGGTGGTGAGTACCATGGTAGATATAACGGTTTAGATGAACAATGTCCAAGGCCATTTGCTAAATTCCTAGAGGAATGCGGTATCGTCTCACAATACACTATGTCAGGCTCGGCCACTATGAATGGTGTTGCTGAAAGACAAAATAGGACACTTAAAGACATGGTAAAGAGCATAATTAGTCATTCTACCTTGATTAATCATTCTACCTTATTGGAATCACTCTGGGGAGAAGCACTTAAAACTGCAGCATATATCCTTAATAGAAATCCAACTAAAGCAACTACAAAAACCCCTTATGAACTTTGGATAGGCAAAAAGCCTAACTTAAAGCACTTACATGTTTAGGGCTATCCAACTGAAGCAAGGCCTTCTAGGCCAAATGAAAAGAAATTGGACTCAAGGATGGTCAGTTGTTATTTTATTAGATACTCTAAAAGATCTAAGGGGTATATGTAACATCCTAGGTGTTGACGAGGGTGGGGAGTGATGTAAAAGAGATGAGGCACAAACAAGGAGCGACTCCTAGTAGGCTTCCAGCAGGGGGGACACATAAATGAATCGAATACACACTAGAATGAGAGGCATCCAGAGGTTATGCAGGTGTTGGACTGTATAGTTGAGGATAGCTTAAAGGAATTAATCAGTGCTTCCTATACCAACAAGATGCATCTACTTTTTAGTAGCTTATCACTTAAGAACTCTAAAGTTAAGCGTGCTTAATTTGGAGCAATTTTGGGGTAGGTGACCTCTTGGAAAGTTTTCTAGGAAGCGCGTGAGTGCAGACAAAGCACACTGAAAAGTCTTGTGTTGGTTTATGAGGACAGTCTTCGATCCTGAAAGCGGCTAGGCATTACAAAGTGGTATTAGAGTAGGGCCTCTCTCCCAGTACAGTGTGGTTCGAGGATGAAGCAAGCGGAAGCTGGTGGGCATGTAACATCCCAAGCACTGACAAAGGCGAGGGTGATCGTCGATGCAAAAGAGATAAAGTACGAACAAGGAGAGGCTCCTGCTAGGTTTCAAGTGGAAGGGACAAATAAATGAATTGAGTATACACCAGAATGAGAGGGACTATGGGCTGTGCAGGTATGGGACACTTTGTCTTTGAGGATGTCAAGTTTGCAAGGGGAGATATAGTAAGGAACTATGTCTTTGAAGAGGAATATATTGATATTCACACAGATTACTGGCATTGTTCAGGATCCTCTTCCTAACTCTGTTCAAGACACAATAGATCAAGAAAATGTTGAACCTCCCATACAAGAAATTGTTCCAGAAGAACAAACTCTTCCACCTCAAGAACCTATGCTATTAAGGAGATCCACTAAAGAAAAGAGAAGTACAATATTAGATGACTACATTGTATTTCTCCAAGAACATAAGGTTGACATAGAAGTGATGGAAGATGATCTAATTAACTTCCATCAAGCCATAGAAAGTTCTAACTCTCAAAAGTGGATAGATGCCATAAATGAAGAGATTAAATCCATGAAAGACAATGATGTTTAGGATCTTGTCCCATTACCAGAAGGTGCGAAACCCATTAGTTGCAAATGGATATATAAGACCAAGAGGGATTCAAAAGGTAATGTGGAAAGGTACAAGGCTCGTCTTGTTGCAAAGGGATTTACACAGAAAGAAGGCATTGACTATAAAGAGACTTTCTCTCCAGTTTCTTCAAAAGACTCTTTCAGGACAATAATGGCATTGGTGACACATTTAATCTTGAGTTACATCAGATGGACGTAAAGACAGTGTTTCTTAATGGTAACATTGATGAGACAATCTATATGGTGCAACTAGAAAACTTTATTTTGAAAGATTTAAAGAATATGGTTTGCAAACTTAAGAAATCCATCTATGGACTTAAGCAAGCACCTCAACAATGGTATTTCAAGCTTCATCAAGTAATCATCTCATCTGGTTTTGAGGTGAATTTGGTCAATGATTGTATATACTATAAGTTCTGTAGGAGCATGTATATTTTCCTAGTCTTATATATTGATGACATTTTGCTTGCCAGCAACGATATAGACATATTGCATAAAACCACGAAATTTCTAGCTAAGAACTTTGAGATGAAAGATCTTAGTAATGCATCTTTTGTATTAGGCATACGGATACACCAAGATCATTCTCGGGGTATCTGTTGGATAGTCACTAAAAAGTTATATTGAAAAGGTTCTCAAGAGATATGGCATGCAAGACTTTAGTCTAGGTGATACCCTGTGGCTAAGGGAGACAAGTTTATTCTTAATCAGCTAAGAATGGCTTTGAAGAAAAAGAGATGCAAAAGATTCCTTATGCATCAGTAGTGGGGAGTCTGATGTATGCTTACGTTTGTACGCATCCAGATATCATGTACATTACAGGAATATTGGACAGATACTTGAGTAATCTAGGATTAAACGGGACATGCGATACTTATAGAGAACGAAAGACTATGTGCTTACATATCGAAGGTCGAATTAGCTGGAGATCACTTGGTATACTGACTTCGATTTTGCTAGATGCCAAGATGGTATGAAATCTACATCAGGCTAGCAAAGTTCATAGCATATTATAAGGTGTCCAATCATGGAATTTAGCTGCGAAATTTTGTCACAGGTTGCACATAGTGGATGGTATTAAAAGACCATTCAAGTTATTTTATGATAATAAATTAGCAGTTCTATTTTCCAATAACAACAAGAGCTCGACAAAGTTAAAACACATAGACATCAAGTTCCTTATTGTTAAAGAAAAAGTTCAAAGTGGACAGTTATCGATAGAGCATATCAGAACAAACTCCATGGTTGTAGATCTACTTACTAAAGGATTACCACCCAAAATGTTTCCTAAGCACACTACTTGTATGGGGTTATGTCATTCAGTGATATTCAGTTTTAATGGGAGTTTGTATTCTTAAATGCTTTCGTGATATAGACATAATTTTGGTTTATGTATGGTTTAAGAATATTTCTATAGAAATAAAGTTTGGGCATATTGACACTCTAATTTTTGTTGTGGTTTGATCTCACTAACGTTTAATGAGGACCAATTGGAATTAGGCATGTTAAGATCACATTACATGAAAATTCCATACTTCACATCCATATCTGATCCATGCCATTCAGTTGTATTAGCATATGTGACCATTGATGGGTTGAGTTACGATAGATGTAACAAAGACTGCTTTAATCCTATGCTAGTATGATTGATGGACTAGATTGGTTATCGATACATTCAGTAATGGTAGTAACATTGAGCTCATATGGTTAATTTTTACAATTCATAATTATGAGGTTACACATATAGTCTAAGTGGGAGATTGTTGGATCATTAATCCAACATTGGCCTTATATGTGAATAATTATGTATTGTGGACTGCTACTTAAGGTTAAGCCCAATTAAAAGTGATCTGATAAGGTTTAGGTAATTTGAGCTTTCATGTGTCTAATAGGATATGAGCCTTTAATGTGTAGAGACTAAAAGATAATTCTATTTTTATGATGAGCTAAAATGTAGACTAGACGCAACCGTCTCTTTGCCCACCATCACACCACAGCCTTTGATGAGGTACTAAGCCAAAATACCACCTCCATATTTGAGGCATTTCTATGAATAGGCTCTCCTACTATCCAATGTTTTTCGTTGATAGCGAAATAACGTGCGTTATAAAGTTTTATGTAGATCTTTAAATTAATTCCACTTGAATCTTTTAAATATTTTAAATTACAAATAAAGTGATTATTTTTCACCTCTAACTTTGGGATTTTATTAACAAATAAAAAGGATGGGTAAATTACTAAAATACCTTTAGTGTTCTAAAAGCTAAATAAATATTAAAATTTTATATTCAATCTAAATTAACTTAATAAATTATAAAAATTTTATTTTAAGCTAATAGGGTCAGTTTAAACATTTGGTGTCAGTTTAAAAGAAGAAGAAAGAAGAGAAAAGAAAGGAATAGAGAAGGGTTGAAGATTCTCACCCAAAGTGTCTTGGAAATGGCTTAGAAAGGATGAAACTTTGCATAAACTTTGAAGGCACCAACACAAGAACTTAGAGAGATTTCTAAGGAGGAAAATGAAGCAAAGATGAAAGGTGGGGGGGAATGAGTCTTGGCCAGCTGATAAGGTTGAAGCCCAAATTATATCTATTCATATACTATTATTTGTTTTTTTGTTTGCTTTTCAAAATGGATTCTAATGGCCCAATAGAAAAAAAGAAAAAAAAAGACAAAAGTTTTAGGCTGTGAATGGCTTTAATCAAATTTTTAGAAATGAAGGGATAAAATGACAAAAGAAACAAAGCAAAGTAAATTAAATCAATTCATCGAATTTACACAAAATAGATCTTGGTAGGTCAACAAGAAGAGAAAGATATAATAAATAGAGAAAATAAAAGAAAGTTAAAAAAACATAAAATGGATTGATTTAATCAAAGGTAAAAGGGCTTATTTTAGTTTTTGAAAGCGAACTTTTGAGCTAGGAGGGAAATGCAAAAATGAATTGATTCAAAAAATGAAATGAGATGGGAAATAGGAGGTGGGGGAGTTTCAAACTTTTGGGCTGGGAGCGAAATGCAGAAATGAACTTGTAGAAGAAGTTTTAGCTTCACTTTTTAAATCAGTTCAGAAGGGAACCAATTTAAGAAGCTGGTTCTAACTTGGTTCATGTGGGAACCAATTTAAAAAACGTATTTTAAATAAGTTCAAAAGGGAACTAATTTAAAATATGTTCCATTTATTTACGAAATAGCCATACTTAGTGAGATTTTTTAACTCAGTTTGCTAGGAACCCATTTAAAAAGTGCAATCTAAATTGATTAGAGAGGAATTGATTTAAAAAAGTTTCAAAATTTTACAAAAATGCCACCATGTTTTTCTTTTAAGATGGTTACCCTTAAACCGAGTTAGAATGGGCAATGTACACTAGTGTATGATTATTTTTTAAAATAAACTAAATTAAATACACACATATTCATTTAAACACATGTTTGTTTTAAATATCTAATAATATTTTTGAACTCTTTTGTAGAATATAGAAAAGACTTTGACAGACCCATCTAATAGTCATCTACTACAACTAACCCATATTGTTTCCCACTAAGAGAGACTGTTCTAGTAGGTCCAAATAAATCAATATGTAGAAGTTCAAATGATCTAGTAATAGAAACAACATTTTTTGAATCAAAAGAGCTTTTCACTTGTTTTCCTTTTTGGCATGCATTATAGAGAATATCATACTTGTATACAAGATTTGGAAGTCATCTTACAAGTTTATGCTTATTTAGCTTTGAGATTAACGTCTAGCTTGCATGTCCAAGTTTCTTATGTCAAATCCATTGATTCTCATTGATGGATACTGAACAAGATACATTTTGATTTGTAAGGTCATTTAAGTCAATCTTATATGGATTGCTTTGCCTCTTAGTCGAAAATAAGATAGATCCATCCAGGTTCTGACTATACATTCATCCTTGTTAAAGGAGACACTGTGTCCACTGTCACATAATTGACTTATGCTTAGCAAATTGTGTATAAGTCCTTCAACATATAAAACATTATCAATAGAAGGTAAGGGTGCTTACCAATTTTACTTATTCCCGTTATCTTCCCTTTTTGATTTCCTCCAAAGGTGACCCATCCATTATTCTTTGGTTGGAAGGTTTGGAACATAGACTTTTTTCCTATCATGTGTTGTGAGCAGCCACTATCCAGGTACCATGACTAGAGTTTCCTTTTTGTTATCAAGCAGATCTGCAACAGGAATAATTATGGATACCCAAATAGACTTGGGTCCTTTCTTATTAGTTCTAAAGTTCATAACTGGACGGTGAATACATTGTGATGACTCATGACTACTCTTTCCACATGATTTATAGAAAATAGTGTTTTTAGCTGTTTCGGAGGCTTCTTTCTTAACAAAGCCAAGTCCAGATTTGTCATGTGGACTCATCTATAGGACAAGATTTTATTTAGATTTTCAGTTCCATTGACAAATTTGGATAGATTTTCCTTTAGGTGAGGTACTTCCTTTTGCAGCTCTAATGTTTCATTGGAAAGTGTCACTTCTAGAACAACCTTTGCCTTTAATTCTTCATTTTCTCTCAGAATATTTTCATAATTTTCTTTGAGTAAATTAAATTCTTTTGACAGTTTGGAAAACTTTCTTTGTAAATCCTTATAACCTACTGAGGGAGTTGAAGAATTGAAAAGCAATTCATTGTATGCTTCTTGAAGAGAAGATATGTCATTGAAATTTACCACTTCGTTTTGTTCATTTTCTAAGCTTTTTGAGCTAGTTTCAGCCATGAGACAAATGTTTGCTTCTTCCTCCCTTTCTTTTCCAATGAGGATAAGTCCATGTCTTCCCAAGTAGCCATGAGTCCTTTCTTCTTCTTTTTGAAGATGGTTTTATTTTTCTCCTTTTGTAGACTTGGACATTCAGCTTTGAAGTGTCCAGGCTTCTTACATTAGAAACAAATTGGTGGACTTTTCTCCTTGGGCTTCTTGCTAAACTTCTTTGTAAAGTTTATAACTCTAAATCCTCCTTTCCTTCTCCACATGGCTTGTATCTTTCTAGATATGAAAGATATCTCGTCTTCGTAGAGTCATCTTCTTTGGACGCTTCTATAGAAGATTCTTCGACATTCAGGACTTTGAACGATGATCCCTTTGTTAGACGCTAAACACTTAAGGCAATATATTTTCCTCTTCTTCATCCTTTGTCTTGCTTCAACTCTGACTTGTGAACCTTGAGAGTTTCAAGTAACTCTTCCATGGAGAGTGTTGTTAAGTCCTTGGACGCTATCAAAGCGGTAACCTATGGTCTCCATTGTTTAGGTAGACTTCTTAAAATTTTGTCAATATGATCATAATTATCATAATTTTTGCCTAGGGATCTTAGGATGTTTATTATGGTTTGAAATCTACCAAACATGGGTTCAATAATTTCATTATCTTCCATAATGAATAATTCATATTGTCTCACAAGCAAGCTTAATCTAGATCTTTTGACTTGTGAGGTGCCCTCATAAGCAAGGGTATCCCATATCTTTTTGGCACTTCTCAAACTGTGCACTTTTTCATATTCAGATTTAGATAAAGCATACATAATAGCATCTCGAGCTTTAGAGTTAAGCAGATACCTTTGTTTATTTGCTTCTGTCCACTAACCTTTGGGCAACTCGTTTCCATTTTGGTCCAGAGGTTAATAGTCTCCTGTTTCCACAACATCCCACATTTCGATGTGGCAAGCATCAAAAAATGCTATCATTCTCTGTTTCTAGTAGTCATAATTTTGACCCTTGAAGAGTGGTGATCTGTTGACAGCTTGTCCTTCGTTATCCATAATTATTAGGATCTTTTAACCTTTGCACTGTTAGATGCTTAACCCTAAGAGGCCGAGCTTTGATACCAATTGAAAGAGCAGAAATCGCACAAGAAGAGGGATTGAATTGTGTGTTTTAAAAACCTTTTAACTAAATAAAACAAGTTCAAAAAATAGTTTCATGAAAGGATAAAGAAGGATGTGAACACAGATTTTATACTGGTTCATTCAACCTTGAGCTACATCTAGTCTCTTCAATCTAAAGGTATTCACTAACCAATCTTAGGTTACACAAGTATTCTTAACAGCCTCTTCAGGCTTTACAAAGCGATCACTCCAGATTGCTTAACTACTCACGTATTCTTTCTCACTAAACCTTTCCAGGCTTTCACAACCCACAGAAACAGTTGTTTACAAGGAGTTTTAAATGACAACGTAAGAGTATAAAAGTTTAAGTATAATAGAAGATATTTTTCAAGATCGTCCAATCAGTCATACGAAGGCAGTTGTTCTTTTATTAGTGTGATAATTCTATCTTTCTCTATTCTTCTCTCTTGATATATATAGTCTTTAGAAGATAGTCGTTGAGAGAAAACAGCTTTAGGCTTCATTTAGAGAAGATGTGCACATATATCGAGCTTTTAGAGGAGTCAGAAAAAGTGGCTTTTGTTCTTACACTAAAATGGAAAGTGCAAGACTGTGTTGGAGGGCTGCTTTTCTAATCATTCTTTATTTGGCTTGGCAGCTTGATAGGTTGACTTCCTTTTTCTGCAATACTATGCTTATACACTAAAATTCATTTGTCTTTCAATTAATGTTTAGATATTTGAACGTTAGTTCTCTTAAAATAGGTAATACATTAGTCACAAGATATATATATATATATATATATATATATGTGTGTGTGTGTGTGTGTGTGTGTGTGTGTGAAATGCATAGGTGAGCTTTAAACACTTAGTTACTTAGAGATAGACTTACACTTGGATGAACTTTGTATATGAGTCTCAGCTTTAAACACTTAGCTGTTAAGAGAGAGACTTACTTCTGGACGGTTGTCATAACAAGTTAATTGGACACTTGTTAAAATTGGTGAGTTGGATGCCACGATATTGGACACCGTAAAAGCATTTTCACAACAGAGTCTTAAAACTTAATAAGTTTGTTATCTTCAACATTTTGAGAAACTAGATGCTTCAGACGTCTTTGGTTCCAACACATACAGTCTTATGACGTCATGTACGAAAGTTTGTTCAACGCTTCATTTAGCAGCTAAAACACATGATTTTGGTTTTCTATCCTATAGGGACCTTTTATTAAATATTTGTTTCTGAAATTATTGTTTCAATTTTCGACTAACGTAGAAAGAAGATTGCAATTTGTAGAAAGAGAAAATGTTTTTTTAACCCCATCATTCTTTTGTTTGAATCTCCACCTTCTCTTGCCACTTCTCATCCTTTTTTTTCTATTTTTCTTTTCTTTTTTCATGCTTCGGTTACAAATCCATATAGCCCAAGTACACTTAACATATATTTACACAAATTGTAATGAACAAAATTAACCAAACAAAACTTAATAAAAAATTTATGCGTATATTTATATGTTCATTATGGCTATGCAGTTTAACTTATTATTAATATTAGATCTATTCAAAGTCAATGCACTTTTTAATGTTCATTATGGTGTATATAATTTAATTGGTTATGTTCTTTGATTAAATTGATATTTTAGTATATTCATTAATAGATATTGATTATATTGCATGCCAATTTGTTTTAATTATGTATTATTTTGATAGCAACGTTTTGTAATTTTTTCTCCTATACAACAATTATAATGTTTAGGTTGTTAAGAATATATTTATAATATATAATTCCTGAGCTATGAATCAATTCACTTTCACATCATTACCATCTTACCCGATCACCATGTTAGACTATTTACTGATTTATCATTACCTCTTGTATTCCTTTGCTTGTACCTTCTAATATGCCTCTCTCTCATCCCCTTTCATTCCCCATCGTAACACTAAAGTTGTTACAACCACAATCACTGTTTGGTGGTTACTGTAGGGATCACCCTGCTAGAGTTAGGACTTAAACCTCAAGAAGCTTTTCTTAAAAAGGTTTTGAACATCTTTAGTTAATACTTAGGAAAATAATGGAAATTTTTTTGCAATTTAGAATAAAAACTAGTTGTTTGTGAATTATGAAACACTTTCTTTGTAATTTGAATAAACTTCATGGAATAGATCAGAAATAATTCATTGTAATATAAATCATGCACAATGTGAATCTAAAACTTATTTTGAAGTCTACAGGTGTCTCTGATAAGCAATTATATAAAAATAGAGTATACCTCTAGTTAAATTAGTGAAGGTCAAGATCTAAAACAAATGTCTTAGAAATCCTCGGGTACTTGATAGATAATTATAAGAAATTTCTAAAATAGTAATAGCATGGAGAAAATGATTATGGAGGAGATGAACAATATTATCATCTTGAAACATAGGTAGTAGAAAACATAAAACATGGTGAAATATGGCCTGGTTACCATAACCATAGCAACTTTTCTTTATATACATGAACATGGAAACAAATTAAACTAGTTAAGTCTAATCTGACAAGGCTTCCTATGTGCAAAGCATAAACACAACACCGACATCCCAAAACCTAATGTTCCATGGGTAGCACTGTCATAGAGTGGCCTAACGTTCACCTGCTCCTTCAAACTGGGCCTCCTGGCACACATCTCCATTCACTTCTTATCCCAGAATAAGCATGAAAAACACAAAAAAGAAGGAGTGAGGTTTGTAGTAAAGTGTGAAACATGGTAAGAGAGTTGAAATGTATATATATACTATATACAATTGGAGGTAACACAAATCAATACTACATACAATTGGAGGTAACACAAATACCAACTTTTGACAAGTGAGAAACAAACAAGAGCCTACACCAAATGAAGCTGACCAAAACTTAACTATTAAAGGTAAAGAAATCCTATTTCCACACATTTAGACACATAAAACAAAATAAGGTTCATGGCCCATTTACGGTACAAAAAAAAAAGCTTCAGATACACTTTATGTCCTATTTACTGGCCTAATTATGTTAAAAAAAATTGAAGCACAAATAACACCTCCTATGCAAAGTCGAACCATCAAAAAATAGAATAGAGAGCATACCTTTTGTAAAGAAGTGTCAAAATAGCATACCTCAATCCATAGGTGGGGGAGAGATATTTAGGTGTGTTTGTGATTAGGGGAAAAAACAATGACGAAAAATGGAAATGTTTCAGATAATGGTCTCGTTGCAGTGTTTAGAGGGCATGCAAATGACGATGTTGCCAAAAACACAGGGATGCTACTATAAGGAAAAGACGTTATGCATTGGAAGAAAGAAACGAAGAAGGAAAATAAGGTGCTCTATGCCCTAACACAATTCTAAAGCTTACTATTTTTTCACAAAAACAAGCCACGCGAGATGGTCTTCTAATGTAACATCCCAAGTGTTGACGAGGGTGGGGAGTAATTGCCGGTGCAAAAGGGATAAGGCACGGACAAGGAGCGGCTCCTAGTAGGCTTTTAGCAGGAAGGATACATAAATGAATTGAATACACATCAGAATGAGAGGGATCCAAAGGCTGTGCAAGTATGGGACAGTACAGTTAAGGATAGCTTAAAGGAATTAATAAATACTACCTATATCAACAAGATGCATCTATTTTTCGGTGGCTTATCACTTAAGAACTCCATAGTTAAGTGTGCTTAACTTGGAGCAATTCTGGGATAGGTGACCTCTTGGGAAGTTTTCCAGGAAGCATGTGAGTGAGGACAAAACACGCTAAAAAATCGTGTGTTGGTCAGCCAAGCGTTACATCTGAAACCCATGTCTATTTTATGATTCTCAGTAAAGTTTTTTAAATATTAATTTAAATTTTCATTTGGAAATTGATGGGAAATTAGTTACTTCACGTGTTGTTGAATTTGAATTTCAAATTTGAAGTACATGTGCTCTCTATATATGCGTATTTGATAATGTTTAGAATGTTTTTTAGATGATGAAAGTGGTTTTGGGCGATGTTGACGACAGAGGTACGGTGGTGGTTTGGTAGTGTTGCAGTAATTTTTTTTCTTAATGTTTTCTCTTTTTACTCTTTCTCCGTTTTACTTAGTCTTCATTCTCTCTCGTTCATTTTTTTTCCTTTTTATGTTTTCCCTTAGGTCTTTGGTTTCAGGTGGTGAGCTTAAGAGTGATTGTGGCTCTGAGAAGTAAAAGAGATGTGGTTGCATCTAGTTGTTTTTGTTTGTCCAAGGGCTACACGTGGATTTATTGAGCTTTCAATAGGCAGTGGGGTTTTTGTGGCTAAGGCTGTTAGATGTGGTCAATTCAATTTTACAATTAACTTAGGTTTTGCTACTAGTGTGATTAGAGGTTTTGTATCTAACATTTTTATTGTAATCGCTTAGCATATCTTATGCAATCGGTCATCTTATAGTATAATCTATTTCACTTTGCCTATAATAATTATAAAAAAAAAAAAAATGCTAGCATTTTCTAACTTTGCAGTGATGTCATTCAATTATGATATTTATTCCAACACTAATTCTAATTTTTGATTAGTAATTCATTTCAGTTCTATCCATTCAAAGTTGTAAGTTCAATACAATGCTTTAACACAATCATGTACAAATATAATATCACGTTCTACTTTCTCATTTACATATGTCATCTTGCTTAGTACATCAAGATGCATGTTTTATTTGCTCTTTGGTGCATTGTCTTAATCTTACAACTACCTGTAAAGAAGCACAATAAAGTGAATGAAAGCAAGAAGAACAATGATGGGAATGGGCCAAGAAGTGAGAAATATCTTTTGTTTTTTATTTTGAGCCAATTTAGTCTCACATGCTGCACTTAAATGATATATATGACAGGGAATATTTATCCTTATGTAATTATCTATGTAAGCTTCTATAAACTTGCTTACACTACAATTACTAATATATATAGTAATATTTAATGTTTTGCTTACAGCTTACTTATCAGTTGTAACTGATATATATTTATATTGATTAGCATATAAATATTATGTATGAAGTTTTATAAGACTCTCTCTCTCTCTCTCTCTCGTGAGAAAAGGAGAAATTACACTAAAATCTGTGAGAAAAAATTGTGGAAGAAGCATCCGTTAACAAGGGAATTACTTTAAAATCAGGAACAAAGTCAAATATTTTAAAAGGAACTTCCTTCCTAAGACTATAATTTGCTAAGACATCCGATACTTGATTTGCTTTTCTAAAATCATGAGAGAAATGAATACTCCCACCCTTGTTGAACATGTGACACACTTGCCTTACAAGAGGAAAGAAAGGATGAGATGTAGGACAACCTCTATAAATTAGTTTAATCATTGAGATGAGTCAGATTCAATGATGGTATTTCTCCAAAACACTTGCATTTGAATTAACTTTAATCTAACCCGCCATAGTTATGATTATATGGATGTTTAGTTTATTATGTTCCTAACTGATTTCCTGTTTCATTTAATGAATATGTGATAGTTAAATGTTTCAATTCCGCAAAAAAAAAACCTCTAAAATTTCCTACCTTTATTCCCATAAGTGCTTGGTTATGAGAGATCACACACATTTTATTATGAATAGTGCATTTCATATGCATTATTACAAATAATGATTTATAAATATTTAATTATATCTAATATTGATTGAAGAAACTCAAATGTTGATCACCACCAAGCACATGGATTAATTGGCATAAGATTTTTCCAATTTAACTAGTGGTCTCGAGTTCGAGTCCTGTGACACACAATCACATTGACATTTTTCTCCAATGTTAATTTAATTTATTTTTATTTAACTTATGTTATTTAAAACTATTTTACTCACTTATTAAAAATGAGTAATTTTTTATTCTATTTAAAATTTGATTGAATTGTTGTATATATAAAACATTATTAAAACTTGTTAAATTTACAAAAACATTATTCGTAATTATTTTTCGATGTGATTGCTAAAATTAAAAATGACTCATAATCAAATAAACATAAACGAAGTCATACATAAATCATTCATCAAAAGCAAATTTACATCACTATTATCAATATGTTACAATCATTACAATAATAAAGTGTCATAGCCATTATTAGAAAATAAACTCATAACCAAAAGATCTTAACTACCCCTCTATAAAATAAAAGGACTTGAGTTAGAGTAGTAATACTGTTCTGGAGGTTACTCGGACGTATGGCTCTAAGTTGGCCCCACGTCATCTATTCTGGTTTTAACATCCTTGGGTATCCCGGCTCATGTTTCCCTGCCATCCTAGATCAACTCTATTTCTACCACAGCACAACATGGAAAGTGCTTAACGGCAAGGAACACGTGTAGTTGGGCACCCAAACACATGCTGCCATGTGCCACCCAGCTTTAAACTAATTTCCCTCTAAAACGCATTATATAAAGGACTCCACACCCATCAGGTACACACGCTTTCTCATAATCACTCACATTCGAACTCTTACTGACTGAGGCATCGAAGTCTTTGTAAATGCCACCACCGGAGACGCCGATAACCACCGTGGGAGCTCATCGGAGGCACATCCTCGTGTTCACCACACAACATTGGCGCCGTCTGTGGGAACCATTTTCCGATTCTCTCTTCCTCTTCTTCTTCATTTTATGAGGATCGTGATGGTTAGCACGAGAAATTGCAAGTCTGCTGTGGCACCTTCGCCACCAAAGCTTCCACCACCATTGCATTGTTCCTGCACCGTCAATCACCATGGCAGACCTCACTACATTACTGCAGCAGTAGAGAAAGGCATTGAAGGAGCAAGAGAAAATCATCGCTAAACTCTGGGCGGAGGGAGAGAGCAAGAAGGTGACGGAGAACACTTATGACCACGCTAAGAGGTCTGTTGCATTAGCCCTGAAGCCTGTGCCAGAGATGTATGACGCACACATGGCGATGAAGTTGGACGAGGAAGACGAGTTGATTCCGTTCAATCTTCCCTTTTCAATGAGGATCTTGAATTTGTAGGTCCCAAAGCAACTACAGTAGTTGCCTTCTCTTGAACTGTATAATGGATCTTTTGATCCAAATGACCACCTCTTAGTGTTCAAATGAACGATGTCGTATAGAGGAGTGTCGGCCTCATTGACATGCAAGGCATTCCCTCTCTCGCTAAAGGGAATGGCATTAAAATGGCTCCAATCTCTAGAATCGAGGTCCATAGATTCTTTGACGACGTTGAGGGAGAAATTTAAGACCGTCTTTGCGACTAGCAAGGCCAGACCAAAGACTGAGGCTAATCTGAGGAGAATCTGTTAGAACGCGGATGAACTGTTGAGGGAATATAGTAGCAGATTCAACAAAGAGGTGAGGGCTGTTGAGAATTTGCAGTTCAGAGTAGTTTTGATGCTAGCAAAGGACGAGGTGAGACCAGGCTCACCTTTATTCATGTCGATTGCCAAAACACCTCCAAACTCTATGGAGGATTTTTTGAAGAAAGCGGAGAAGTATATCAATTTCGTGAATGTACTGGAGGCTGGCCAAATGAAAATGTTTGAGATTGCATCACAAAAGAAGAACACGCAGGAAAGATCGACAAACCACTGTGTCATAAGGACCGGGGTTTATACAAAAGAGGAGGCCCAAGGTTTGAAGAATATACGCCGCTGAATTCCTTTAGAGCAAGAATCTTGAACGAGGTATACAATGTGGAGTTTGTGGAAGAAGGGATAAAACCCTTACGGCCGATAAAGAACAGGGAAGCTGGGGATCAGTCCAAGTACTGTCGATATCACAAGGCGACAAGGCATGATACTAATGAATGCTATCAATTGAAAGATGCTATAGAAGTGTTGATTAGACGAGGAAGACTGGATCACTTTGTGAAGTAAAGTGGGGGTTGCGGCGATAGAGGGCGACATCCCTCACCACCAAGAAGAGAGAGATCCAAGAGCCCAAGGCGGGGGCGCTCTCCACCTCGGAGAGAAAGATCACCACATCGACATAGTCCAGCGAGAGGCCACTCACCAACCCGGCCATCACGGATGATGTCGAGGTACAAGCTATATGTCGTCAATCTCCCAAACGATCATCATCTCGGCGACCCACAAGATCCCTTGTGCACTCTCTCGCACAAAGCCATAAGATAATATATGTCATCGCAAGTGGATTCTCAGGAGGAGGTCTGTCAAATAATGCGAGAAAGAGACATGCTGGAGAAGTGATGGCAACTTCTTCCGGGCCTCGTGCTGATGCAAGCCCTGCGAAGAAAAGGGCACTGCCTTTGGTGTTTGACGACTCGAATTATGCCGACATCATGCCTAACCACGACGACCCTCTCATGAAATGTGTTGATGGCAAACAAGGAGGTTCACAGGTTGCTGGTTAACATTGGTAGCTCGGTCGATGTTATGTTTTATGAGCTATTTCAGAAGTTGAAGATCTTGGAGCCTGAGTTGATGCCGTACAACGAAGATTTGATAGGCTTCTCTGGGCATCACATAACACTGGTGGGTTACATAAAACTCCATGTGACATTTAGGAAGCCACCTCATACGAAAACCGTAGCTACACGGTTTATAGTTGTGGATGCCAAATCATCCTACAACGCGATCCTAGGCAAACCAACATTAAATACACTAGGAGCTGTTATCTCGAT
This sequence comes from Spatholobus suberectus, assembly GCA_004329165.1. Classification (NCBI taxonomy): domain Eukaryota; kingdom Viridiplantae; phylum Streptophyta; class Magnoliopsida; order Fabales; family Fabaceae; genus Spatholobus; species Spatholobus suberectus. The sequence goes on along the minus strand of CM014730.1, from coordinate 10,380,060 downwards.
CTCGCATTTGGCCATGAAGTTCATAGGTGATGACATGGAGGTAGTCAAGGGTGACTAGAGAAAAGCAAGAGAATGCTACAAGGAGCCACTAAAGGTTGATCGTAACCCCAATATAGATAACAAGCCCAACCCTGGAAAGGGTGAGGTACTCTTGACAGAATTAGATTGCCTAGATGAGATAAAGAGAGACACTTAGATACCCCGTCCAGAACCAAATGGAGAATGCGTCCTGGTTTAGATCAGGATAGAGGAACATCAGGCCATGAAAATTGGAGCCGACCTCGATGAAAAGATGAAGAAGGATATGTCAACACTCATGAAGAATAATGCCAGCTTGTTTGCATGGAAGCCAGCAAATATGCCAGGAATAGATCCCAATCTTTCTTGCCATCGATTAGGGGTCGATCCTTCCGTGAAACCGGCATGTCAGAGAAGGAGAAAGATGGCCCCTGAGCGCTTACAAGAGATCAACAGACAAGTGGAGTTGCTGAAAGCGAGGTTCATTCGAGAAGTGAAGTATACCACATGCTTGGCCAATGTAGTGCTTGTGAAGAAATAGAATGGGAAATGGAGAATGTGTGTGGATTACATTGACCTGAACAAGCACTGGCCGAAGGATTCATACCCCTTGTCCAGCATTGACAAGCTCATTGATGGTTCATCCGAATTTTGTTACTTGTCATTCATGGACACTTACTCCAGATACAACCAGATCCCTCTTTATCCAAGTGATCAAGAGAAAACAACCTTTATGATAGAGTATGCCAATTATTGCTATAAGGTGATGTCCTTCAAATTGAAGAATGCTGGTGCCACATATCAGAGAATGATGAATAAAGTGTTTGAAGCACGGATAGGGCAGAACCTAAAGGTATACGTTGTTGACATGATCGTGAAAAGTGCTACCCCTTCAACACACCTTCAGGATTTACAGGAGACTTTCACGTAGTTGGAAAAGTATAATATAAGGCTGAATCCCAATAAATACGTGTTTGGTGTCTCGATTGATAAATTTTTGGGATACATGCTATCTAAAAAAGATATCAAGTTGAACCCAGAGAAGTGCAGAGCCATACTAGAGATGAAGATCCCTCAAAGCGTGAAAGAGGTTCAGAAATTAACGGGGCGCCTGGCTACGTTGATGAGGTTCCTAGCCAGGTCGGCACAAAACGTTCTCCTCTTCTTTCGAATGTTAAGGGCAAGCCTTTTGAATGGACAGATGATTGTGAAGCTACGTTCATAAGATTAAAATAGACCCTGTCCTCTCCGCCCTTACTCACTAAACCCGAGATGGGTGAAGTGTTATATCTATATTTAGTGGTGGCCGATGAAGCTGTAAGTGCCGCACTAGTGCGGGAGATGCCTGAAGGACAAAAACCAGTCTATTTTGTAAGCAGACCTTTGTAAGGAGCTAAACCGAGATATCCCAAGGTTGAGAAAGTTGTATTTGCTTTGGTGATGGTGGCTAGAAGGTTAAGACCATACTTCCAATCGCACCAAATCATAGTAAGGACGGATCAGCCAATCCGCCATGTCCTACACAGGCTCAAGTTAGTAGGAAGGATGACAATGTGGGCCATAGAGTTATCAGAATACAAGATTCAATACGAACTGAGGCAAGCATTGAAAGCCTAGGCGCTAGCCGACTTTATAGCAAAATTGACACTGACGGAGTCCTCACCCAGTGAATCAGTCTGGACCCTCTTTGTAGATGGGTCATCTAATGAGAAAGGGAGTGAAGCTAGCATACTATTGGAGTCTGTGGATGATGTTGTGTTGGAACAATTGCTGACTTTTACATTTCCCACCTCCAACAACCAAGCGAAGTATGAGACATGCATAGTCGAATTAGTTATGGCAGTCGACATTGGTGTCATGTCGTTACACGTTTGTAGTGATTTACAGTTGATGATTTCGCAGATTAATGGGGCCTATCAAGCCAAAGAATCGATGTTGCAGAAGTACTTGGCAAAAGTGAAAACTCTCATTGGGAAGTTCAATAAAATAGACTTCATCTACATTCCCCGTGAGAAGAATGTTAGAGCAGATATTTTGTCGAAGTTGGCTAGCATTAAATCTTCCGACAATAATAGGACGGTCATCCAACAGACAATTCACGAACCCAATCTCGTGTTGGCGACCGAGTCGGAGCAGAGTTGGATGTTTCCTATTATCGAATATCTAAATGAAGTCATTGTTCTGGAAGATAGAAAAGAAGCGAAAAGGTTAGAGCGATCCGCAACTTATTTCTGCATAGTGAACAATAAACTATATCGGTGTGGCTTCTCCAAACTGTTGCTTAGATGTCTAGAAAAGCCGAAGTCTGAATACATGATGGCTAAGATACACGAAGGAAGTTGCAGCCAACACTTGGGAGGTAGAGTGTTAGCTAAAAAGATACTTAAAGCCGGCTATTATTGGCCGACCTTAAAAAATGACGCTATGGAGTTTGCCAAGAAGTGTGGTAGATGCCAAAAATGCTTCGACATCCACCTTGCTCCCCCAGAAGATTTAAGCCCGATTACTTCCCCCTGGCCTTTCATATGGTGGAGGATCGACATCCTCGGTCCCTTCCCTAAAGCGCCCGGCTAGGTCAAATATTTGGTGGTAGCAATTGATTACTTCACCAAGTGGATCGAAGCAGAGGAGTTGGCTACTATCACGACGAGAAATGTGGAAAACTTTGTATTCCAACATATTATTTGCAGGTTCAGGATACTGGATGTTTTAGTGTCAGACAATGACACGCAATTTACAGATAAGGGCTCCCAAAAGTTTTTGGCTGGGTTGAAAATCAAGTAGCATTTCACATCAGTTGAACATCCGCAAACGAATGTGTAGGCGGAGGCAGCAAACCAAGTCATCCTCAGACAGCTCAGGCGATGTCTAGATGAAGCAAAAGGGTGTTGGGTTGAGCAACTACCACATGTCCTATGGGCATACCACACAACCCCCTATTCTTCGACAGGGGAGTCTCCCTTTCGCCTTACCTACGGCGTGGAGGCAATAATCCCGGTAGAAATTGGAGAGTCGATGTGGAGAGTGGCTAACCTAAGACTGGAGGATAATCATGAACTGCTGCGGTCAGAGTTAGACATAGCGAAAGAAAGAAAAGAAGTGGCCGCTATAAGAGAAGCTGCTTCGAAAAGACAAATCGCTACGAGATACAACAAGAAAGTCGTGTGTCGATCGTTCAAGCTCGGTGATGTGGTCCTAAGGCATTCTGACATAGGAGGAAGAAATGCTAAAAAGGGAAAGCTCGCTGAGAAATGGGAAGGCCCTTACAGGGTTACCTCAAAGACAGGAACGGGTATATATGCCCTGGAGATACTACCTGGGGTCACCATCCCGTGAACATGGAACGCATGGCAATCTCAGACAATATTACAGTTAAGGCACGACGGGTAATACCAGTTTTAATTTTTTAGTCAATTTAACTATATAGTGTAGCTAGATAGAGTCACATACTACAACTTGTGGCTTTTGTAATATTTTTTGTTCCACGTGATTAATAAAATGAGAGTTTTCCTTCTTTATAAAGCTAATTATAGGGGTGAACGAGCAATACGAAAGGAACCAATGCGAACAACCCCATGTACGTGGATTCACTCCAGCCGAGGTAGGAAGATCGCTAAAATCGAAGACAAAGCAATGCAAACTAGCCCGTGTATGTGGATTCGCTCCAGCCGAGGTAGGAAGATTGCTAAAATGAAAACGTGAAGAACAGATGCCAAAACATGGAGAATGAAAGCTAAAGTCGAAAGCATGAAAAGAAGAGCAAAAGCACGAAGAGCAAAGGACAAAAAATGAAGAATACAAGCCAAAGCCGAAAGTGTGAAAAGAAAAACAAAGGATCACGACATACATATTAAATCATAGTCAAATGAAAAGAACAAGATTATGAAAGCATCGAAATTCATTACTAATACTTGATGAAATTACATATACATATTGTCTGACAGGAACATAAACAAAAAGTACACGATAAACCAGCATCCTAGCCCTTTAAGCTTCGGCGTTGGCAGCACTTTGAGAAACGCTGACATCTTTGGAGTCAGGATCATCACCTGAAATCTCCACCTCGGTCGAAGGAGGGATAGTCAGCGTCACCTACGGGGTTGATATGAAGCTATCTGCAAGTTCCTTCACAGCATCTTGCTTATCCATTTGAGGTTCAAAATCAACCCCGACCCCCTGATGCTCTCCTTCGGCTTCATCTTCCTCAGCTTGGTCATCAACTTTGGAATCAATGACTTTGCAATCTAGGCAGGCACAGGCAAGGTCCAAATTGCGCTGAAGGAGGAAGTGCACTAGCTCCAGAGTGTTGTCAAAAGACAACTGGATGGACTCGATCCAACGGCGGCGCATCAAAACAGATTCCTCTTGAGAAGCTGCCATGCCGACCTCTAAGCTATGAACTTTGTCTTCAGACGCCCGGAGCCGGAATGATAGATTCATTTCAAGCTCGGCATATCTAGCTTCGGTCGTGAACAGCTTCTCTTGAAGGTCAGCTTCAACCTTGGCCAACCATAGCCTTTCAACTTTTTCTATGTCCAGCAGCCCCTTCAAACCTTGCACCTCCTCCTCCAACTCGGCAATCCTCCGGGCGAACTCCTTTTTGGCCATATGCGCCCCCTCTTCTGCCTACTTGAGCCGGGATATTATCGCATATTTCTCGGCAAAGGCGTCCAAAGGGTTAATGGTGCTAAAGGCGCTCTTCATCAGCACATACTGCGTGTAGCCATGAAACATGTGGCTGAAAAGATTGTCCAATCCCTCAATCCTAGTCTACAATGGCCCTAGGTCCCCTCGCATGTTGCTCACTTCCTCCTGGATTTCGTCTTCAAAAATAGCCACCTCCCCAGATAAGATACGTTGGTCGGCAATAATGATTGTCTCTTTGAAGTATCACCCTTTCTGTCTTTCTTAGTCTTAGTATCTTCGTTATCAACATCTTTCATCTCTGCCAATTACCCATGGTGATGTCCTACCACAAACATATACAAATAAAATGATGAAAGGGGTGAGATGATTAATTCTTAAATCACTTTCACATAAGTTTCATGCAACTCTTAAAACTCAATACTCATACAGATCCATATCTTAACAAATGAATGTCATCATCATCGACCAATCTCTAGTCCTGAGAAATGATTATGAGTACATATCCCTTGTTTAGTATGATCATCATCATGTTCATTATATTCTCAAGAAAAAGACCCACTAGTCAAATCTTGGGGGCTTACAACAACCAGTAATCTACCTAGATTACTTGACACAACCAAGTAGTCTTTCTTACCAAGCATCTTCAAGCTCACACAGATCAAAATTGATCTTAAGGTATACAACGAAAACTACTTACAAAGTGAGAATATGAAAGCTAAATATAGGGAAATAAATTTAATTACAAAGTGTATGAAAATATAGGATCGTCCAATGGAGTTTCTTCAACAGATTCATAAATTGCTTGGTTCTTCATGGAGTTCTCCTTTATATAGACTTTAAAAAATGACAGTTTAGGAAGAAAAAGGCAATAGTGCTAAGGTGCTGCTCCAAATACCAGCTATTACACTCTTTTAATTGACAAGATTTGTCTTTTTGCGTACTAGAGAAAGAAAAAGTTGTTAGGTCATACACAGCTACATAACGACTAAAAGTTGCTTTTAGTTGCATGAAATTTCTCTTTGCAATCCTTTTGTGAAAACATGTCATTCCTATCTATGAGGATAAGAAGAAACAAAACGAATATTCTATAATGACGAGATAATGATAATTAAAAATAGGAGTTGTCATCAGGAAGAAAGTTTATCTTAGGTCATTTCAAAAACTTAGTCAATTTTTGAATTTGTTTTGAACTATGTTCCTTTTTAGCACGAGAAGGAGTATGGACGATAAATATATACGAGAGATTTTGAAAAACTGTCCTGTGGATGCTTGTTTGAAAGGCATAATTGACGCATATATGGACAGTCCACATTAAAAACATGTCTCTTTTTATAAAAACTCGTATATAGTTTGTGTTATAAAATTTTAATGGTTTTTGTTATCAGCAAAATGTTTGTAAGGATTGGACACTTCACACATCTTTGGTTCCAAAGTATAATTATTTGTAAAAAATAATTACTTAAAAAGAAGGAAATTATATATACATGGTCCGATCAATTAATTAAAGATTTCTTTGTATAAAAATTATTTGTGACAATCTTACACGCATATATATATAAAGGGATGGGATCCGTTGACACCAAGTGTAAGTCTAAACATTTACACCAAATCTAAACTGTTAATAAAGGTTAATCCTGTGGTTTAAAATACCTTTATATATATAATAACTTTAACATGTTTTGTAACAATCAATCAGTTGCATTTAATCAATCATTTAAATTATTTGATTTGATTTCATTGATTCTTTAATTGATTTAATTATTTGCTTTAATTATTTATGAAAATTAGTAATAGATTAATTTCTTACAATTTTTTCATTATAAATAGTAAACTATATATAATTACCTTAATTTCGACATGTTTTATTATAATTAATTAATAATTTTTAATTAAATTATTTGATTCAATTTATTACTTTTTTTAACAATTATTTACATAATTAATTAATTTAAAATAATTATTATTATAGTGACGATTAGTCAAGTAAATCATTAGAATTAGTTAAGGAAATCAGTACGAAATAATTGATGTGATGATTTACTTAACAAATGCTATTTTAAATTTAAAGTCACAATTATAATTAAAAATTATAAATAATTATAATTGTAACATTAAATTTAAAATAATATTTAAATTTTTTGGGTACTGAAATAATGATATTTAAATTTAATATTATATATAAAATATTATGATTTAATTAATTATTTGTTCTGTAAATCATTACTTCAATTATTTTGTAATAATTTTGTTAGCTAAATATTACTGTATTAATTATTATTTTAAATTTATTATTTAATTATTTATTTATCTGCATATATAATTGCTGAAAAAATAATCAATTGAATAATTAATAAATTCAAATGATTTAATTAATTAATTTAAAATAAATAACCAATTAATTGATTGTAATGAAACATGTCAAAGTGTATGTAATTATATATATTATATTATTTATTATGTGAAATTTTTTACAAAATAAATTAATTTTTAATAATTTTTCATAAATAATTAAAGAGCAAAGTTAAATCAATGAAAGAATCAATTAAATCAAATCAAAAGATTTAATTTATTGATTAAAGTTAATTAATTGATTGTTACAAAATTTGTTGAAGTTACTATATATATTAATACATTACAAACCACAAGATTAACTTGTATTAACAATTTGGATTTGGTGTAAGTGTTTAGACTTACACCTGGTGTCAACGGATCCTATCTCATATATATATATATGTGTGTGTGTGTGTGTGTGTGTGTGTAGGAGAAGGATAAATCATTTTGCTTCAAATCAATAACTAATAGATGAAAATTAAGTAAATAGAAATATATAAATATTAATGGACTTGGTTTTCATATAAATATATATTAAACTTTTATATTTTTAGTATAAAATAATATATTTTATATAAATATATTACACTGTTTTATTAATTAAAATTAGGGAAACTCTTTAAAATTAAGTATTTAATATTATTAAATAAAAATAAGTTAAAAAGTTTTAAGAAATTTAATTTAAAGGTAATATTTAAAAATACATACATGATAGTGCTTACTTTTATAATTACTATATTTAAATTATTATTGAATATCGTATACGGAACTAGAGATAAAATGTTATCTTTGAAAATAGAAGGAAGGTTGACAAAAGTTTTAGGTTTCAAATCTAATTTCTAGAAATGAGGGGATAAAATGACAAAAGAAACAAAGCAAAGTAAATAAAATAAATTCATTTAGTTTAGCTTAAATTTGATCTTTACTAGTTAAAAAGAAGACAAAGGATAGAAATAAATAATAAAAGAAAGTGAAAAAGAAAAACAGAAAGGGGACTGATTTAATCAAAGGTAACAAGGCTCATTTTAGTTTTTGAATGTCAAAAATATGGGTAGGAGTAAAAGGAGAAGCGAATTGGTTTAAAAATAAATAAAGCAAATAAATAAAATAAATAATCAAAAGAAGGGGGTGGACAATATTGGGTATTTAGAGTAATACTTGCGTCACAAAATTACTTTTAGATTTATTTTAATATTTTTCATCTCAAATGAAAAATAAATTTTTAATAAAATTGTATTTGAATCTTATACTTAATATTTTTTTCAATGTTCCATGTAAAATGTGTGAATTAAAAAAATTTAATCGATTGTTGTATTTATTTTATATAATGTAATGTGACTTAGTTTATCTGGTACATAAAGATCCTATAAATTGCATAACATCAACCGTTTTAATTTTTAATATAATTTTTTATTGCAAATAAAATTCAACTTACTATATTATATGCATAAAATATAAATATAAGATTAAAAAAAAATAGGCGAAATTAATTGTTAATATATGATAAAATTTAAAATAATTTGACAATTAAATTAATATGCATTTTAATTTGCTTACTTTAAAATATGATATATAAAAAATAATAATTAAAAATATGGATTTTTTAAATATATGTAAAATTTGAAAATAGTTGATCAAGATTTGTTTAAAATAATATTTGGGGATAGAAATTAGTATATATTTTACATATATTTATAAATTTTTATATATTATATTAATATATATTTGATTTTTCTTTTTAAAATTCATGAACTTTTTTTGGATATATTAATTATATAACAAAATTGTGTCATAGTATATAAGAAAAAATCTATCTATTTACATATTTGTATAAATACTGCATTAATATCATTAAATACTACATTAATATTTCTTCTCAAGTTCAATTTACTCATATATATATTTATTAATTTCTAAATATTATTTTAATATACATTTGAATTTTTCTTTATAGACTATTTTTTTCAAAACATTAATTAAATAACAAAATTGTGTCATACTATAATGTTAAAGGATTATGAAAAAACATGTTAAAGCTATTTATTTATATATTTGTTTGTATATTATATCAATATTATTAAATACTATATTAATATTTCTTTTCAAGTCTAACTTAGACCATATCTATCTATCTATCTATCTATCTATCTATCTATATATATATATATATATTTCTATTTATATAATTTATATATATTGTATTAATACTAATTGGAATTTTTCTTTCCTAAAACATGTTTTGTAAACTAATTTTTATAAAATCTTAATTAAATAACAAAATTGTATATTGATACGCATTTGAATTTATGTCTTTTAAAACTTGTTTTATAAAGTAATTTTTATATAACCTCAATTAAATAGCAAAATTGTGTCATCCTGAATAAGAAAAAATCTATTTATTTATATATTTGTATAAATATTACATTAATGGCATTAAATGTTACATTGATGTTAATATAGTCAAATATTTAAAATAAATTAATTTCAAATATTATTTTAGTCAAATATTTATTTGGTCAAATAATAATTTCAAATATGAATTTGGACAAATATTAAAATAAAAATATTGATTTAGTCATTTATTATTTTATATATTAATTTAGTCAAATATTAATATAAAATATGTCTTCATTGACTATATCCAAAAGTATGCATGGTATACTAGTGAATGGTGTTTGATGATAAATTAAAAACCAATTTGTATCTTCAGAAGATTATGAAGATCAATTTGAACTTATATTCAAATCTTCTAAGCCTATTCAAATTAGTATTGATTAGGCACTTCATTATTCTTTCAAACCGTTACATTGTTACATATTAAGATAAAAATATTTATATTTGTATTTATACTCATATTTATATTTAATTATTATAAAAATATATTATGATGTTGGTTATCCAAAATATTATTTAAAAATTTTAAGTGTCTAAATATTTAATTTAATTAATTATGTATATTAATTTCTTTCTATATCTATTCCTATTCTATTTGTCATTTAGGAACCTATATAAATTATTTAAAAGCAATACTTTGATTCACTCTAAAATGCCTTTCAAAAAGAATTATCAAAATCCACTCCTTTCCAGCAAAAAAAAAAAAAAAGTCCAGATATGCTAAAAACCAACACTTCTCTACGTGACAATGATGGTAAGAAAATATATCATGCATTAAAGAGAAACGGATAGACGGTCATGGTCACATACATTGTATATCCATTATTTTTATTTATAAGGTACCTCTCATTCTCGTTTCTACGAATTTTGAACTGAAAAGTTTTATTCTCTCTTGGTTTTGATGAGCTGAAGAGCTCCATGGCTATGACGAATCCTGATTGAAATATTCAGAGTTGGCCCAAAGAGGTAACAAAGTTTAAATGTTTAATTTGTTTCAAAAGTTTCAATTTGTCCTTGTCACACATATCAAAGGGTTTTGATTTTTCTTTTATTTCTTTTTTTTTTGGGTGAATTTAAGTTTCTGTTTATACCTTTTGTTTGTCAAATAATGTGTGATTTCCCTTGAGAAAATATTTGCTATCTATAATTTCTATATAGTTTAAATATATAACTATGAATAACCATTATTCTTTTCATTGCTCGAGAATTAATTAATAGTTGTAATACACTTTAAAATTAACGAAGAAGAAATTGAAGCTTCTTTTGGAGTATTTGATTCTAGTGTTGATTCTCACTCATAGTCCATTACACTGTATCTCAGCTTAACATATCTCTTACATAAAGCCTTGGGCTTATTTTGTAAGCCTCTCCCCTCCTCCTTCCCCCAACAAAAAAAAGTAGCACCTAATTTCATTTGATAAAATTACTTTTCAGTGGTAAAATTCGCATTTGTGTGGAAGCCCTTAGTTTAATTAATTTCAAATCTACTAATAGTTGTTATTAGATCTTCTTGTTCTCAAGCAAAACAAATAATGAAATAGGTTGAAATTTAAAAATATACTTCAGAGAAAGAGTACACAATGTCAATGCATACGGTGCACGTTAGGGTCTTAGAGTATACATCAACTGTTACATATCTTCTAAACAAAATTGATAATTTATACAAGGGTGACAATCTAAACACATTTATTGGTCTTCCAAATCTCATAACCACCTATATATATATATATATATATATATATATATATATATATATATATATATATATATATACATTCCTTGCTGACTTCAATATCTAAATGTCTGTGTAGGCATACTCTACGCCAGCTATTTACGAACATTGGAGAGCAGTAGCAGCAAGATTGCAAGTTAGGAGAGGAAAATTGACCTGTAAGAACAGTAATTATAACTTTTATATTCTCTACCCTTTTTGTTTTTCTGCCTCACCGTCTTGATATATCTGTACATGTATACATACATATATCTTTTCCTTTCACATTAATATAATTAAGAGTTTAGATTTTAAGGCTTTACATTCATTGATTTCTAGTATTTATCATTTTGATGATCAACTAACTCTCGTAAATTGTTAGGTGTAGTCCTAGACATTTATATTTTTGCTCTAACCACTAATGCAAAATCACATTTTTATATCAGGGATGATAAATCGTTTATATGATATCCATTTTAAAAGAAAAATGAGGTGTAATTTTTGTAATTAGTTGCAACTATTTTAAATCTGTTCTTGCTTAACCAATGTAGAATCACTCTTCAAAATTGGTCTTTTGTTAACCGAGTTAAAAACTAGAAAACACGATGATTTTGTAATTAGTTGCAACTATTTTAGATCAATTCTTGTGTAACCGATGTAGAATAGCTTTTCTAAATTGATTTTTTGTAGACTGAGTTAAAAACTTGATTTTAGATGGTTTATTTGTGAACCAATTTAAAAGAAGAAGCTAAAATTTTTCTTCTTCTTTGAGTCACCATATTTCGCATTCGCACCCCAACTATATTCGAGCTCCCTTCCAACTCAAATTTAGGCTCGAAACCACTCCCAACTCACTTATCATGTACTGTTCAAACTCCCTCCCAGTTCACATTTTGGTTTGAAACCACACCCAACGCAAGTTTGGACTTCTCTTAAGAATCAAGAGCTGTATGCAATTGTGTTTGTGGCATGTTATTTGGATCTGTTCACGGACTTCATCTCCGTCTACAACACCATCAAGAAGGTGGTTTTCATTGCCAGCTCCTTAGCATTGTTTGGTGCATGCATTTTCAGCTTATGATCAGGAGAAGTTACAATAGGGAGCTCGACACTTTTTGCCATTGTTTCCTTGTTGGGGCCAGCTTTCTTTGGCGCTACTCTTGCATGAAAAGTTCACCGTTCAAGAGGTACCTTGCGTTTTAACTCCTCATTTTCTGCATCATACTCTCTTCTTTCTAGTTAGTTGGATGTTAGTTTCTAATAATTCATATTTTGAATATTATCTTCTTTTAGGGTTGTGCATTGTGAATGTTTTTTGTAAGCATTGTTGTTCTAGCATAGATTGGCATTTTAGTTATGCATTATCTTGCTATCTCCCCTTGTATTGGAGTTGTGGGATTTCATTGTTTTTCATTTGTATTGTATTTCTGATTTTTAATCCTTGTACATTTCTCCAAATGTTTACTTCTTTAAAAGAAGGCCATTGGAAGATGTGTTGTGTGTGCTGGGCTAGATTATTGATTTGTTGGATCCCAAAGACAACTTGTTTTGGATGAAGTAGTTACGATGATATGAAATCTAGCACCATTTTCTTAAATCAGTTTTGAACATTCTAAATTGGTTCCTAATAATCGAGTCAAAAAAATCTTTTTGAATCGGTTCAAAATCTGTTCTAAATGAACCCGTTCTAAAATCACCCACTTTCAATATTGCCTATATCTAAATTGGTTCAAGAACTAATTTAAAAAGTCCTTTTTAACCGATTTAAAAAGTGGTTTTCACAGTAGTGAACATACCTTTTTGTGGAAAGGTCTTTGGTTTGATGCTTGGAAAAAGCTTAGGCACTCTCTATACCTTTAGGCTGATGGCAGAATCTTATTTTAATTATGAAAAATAGGGTGGCAAGGTTCAAACTCTTAATCACTTGTTCATAGATAGAGACTTTGATACTATTTCAATGGGCAAATCTCCTAAAAGCTTAATTTTTTAGGGTAGCCCTAGGGATAATAAAATTTATATCTCTATCAATTTAAATCTCTGCCTTAACCTGATTTTAAGTCACACATCATTAAACTTCAAAAACAATGTTTTGTCCTTCTCAAGACAACCCTCTAACCCATCCAAGTGCAGTTGTCAAACTTCATTTAGCTAGTTTAGCAACCTAGCAAATGGATATTGGATTCTTAAACATTATTCTACTGCATTTGTATCAATATACGTTCTATAAATATTCAATATTGTTTACTATAATAATTTATCCATTGTAAAGCTATAATATTATCCCACAACCTATAATAAGTTTGATATGGGTGACACAAATTAATGAAACATCATTAAATATCCTCATTGTGCAACCCAAAATTTTAAAGGCACATAAAAAAAAAACTTACGTCTTACACTCAAAATTATTATAGATGTCTATTTTACACCTCCATGACACTTCAACTGATTATTATTGATCTAGCTCCTCTAAAATGAAAAATGCATATTAGAATATAATGTGTGAACTTATATATATAAAGAGGATCTTCAGCACTTTCTTGGCCAACAAGAATCAACAGCTCAAAACGCAGCAGCCAGAAGACAACAACATCTAAACTTCAGGCAACTTTTTAATGGCCAAACTTCAACATGAAACCCTACCAATGTTGTACATATTCAAACTTCAAAAAAGGCAAAGGAAGTGCTACAAACAATACGAATATTAGAGTTAGCCTAAAGGCACGATGCTAGACATGGCTGGGATAATGCTTATGCTGCTACTATCAGTTTTGACCATAACAAAAGTGAAACTGACAAAGGAAAAGGTAAGATGCCCATGTTTTCACCAAAAGTATTCTCAGATCATAAAGAGTTCAATGATCATCTTCCATTTATGGTGTAGATAAATCTTTACTGTACCAAAATTCAAGACGATGCAACTATTGGCAATCCCTTCAGAATTGCAAGGATGCACTAAGAATACTTTTGGTGAATACATGCGTATCTCACCTTTTCCTTTGTCAGTTTCACTCTTGTTATGGTAAAAATTGACAGTAGCAGCACGAGCATTATTCCAGCCATGTCCAGTATCGCGCTTTTCAGTTACCTCTAATATTGGTATTGTTGGTAGCACTTCCTTTGCTTTCTCTGAGGTCTGATTGTGTACTGCATTGGCAAGTTTTGGCGTTGAAGTTTGGCCATTAAAAAGTTGCCTGAAGTTTAGATGTTGTTGTCTTCTGGCTGCTACGTTTTGAGCTGCTGATTCCTGTTGGCCAAGAAAGCGCTACACACACACACACACACACACACACACACACACACACATATATATATATATATTCACACCTTATATTCTAATATGCATTTTTTATTTTAGAGGAGCTAGATCAATAATAATCGGTGGAAGTGTCATGGAGGAGTAAACTAGACATCTATAATAAGTGTAAGACGTAAGTTTTTTTATGTGCCTTTAAAATTTTGGGTTGCACAATGAGGATAGTTAATCATGTTTCATTAATTTGGGTCGCTCATATCAAATTTATTATAGGGTATGGGATAATATTGTAGCTTTACAATGGATCAATTATTATAATAAGCAATATTGAATATTTATAGAGCGTATATTGATACAAATGCAGTAAAATAATTTTAAGAATCCAATATACATTTGCTAGGTTTCTAAACTATCTAAATGAAGTTTGACAACTACACTTGGATGGGTTACATGGTTGCCTTGAGAAGGATAAAACATCGTTTTTGAAGTTTAATGATGTGTGATTTAAAATCAGGTTAAGGCAGAGTTTTAAATTGATACAGAGATATAAATTATATATCCCTGGAGCTACCCTAAAAAATTAAGCTTTTAGGAGAGTTTCCCATTGAAATAGTATCAAAGCCTTTATGAACAAGTGATTAAGAGTTTGAAACTGCCACCCTACTTTTCAAAATTAAAATCAGATTCTGCTGTCAGCCCAAAGGTATAGAGAGTGCCCTAGCTTTGTCCAAGTATCAACCCAAAGACCTTTCCACAAGGGTGTGTTAGAGCAAAATATAAACAATGGCTAGGATTACCCCTAGCAATTTACGAGAGTTGGTCATCAAAATAATAAATACAAGAAATCAATGAATGTAAAGCCCTAAAATCTCAACTCATAAAATGTAAAAGGAAAATATATTATATACATATATATATATATACATACACACACACACACACATATAGCAGAAAAACAAAAGGGGTAGTGAATATAAAAGAAGCCTCTAGCATAATTCATTTCTTTCTCTAATTTATTGTTTATTAATTTCAATATGAATATAACTTCTTCTTAATTTTTCTCACTCAACTAATTTATTGAAGATTTTATCCAAACAAATTTAAAACTTTTTTACCTAACCTTTTTACATATAATTACAAGACAAAAAATAAAATTAAACCCAAGTATTTGGTAAAAAAAAAATCATACGCTAATGAAGAGTGAGGATAAAATAATTAGATTCAGTGATCATTTTAAGTAGTAATCATAAAAAAAGAATTAATTGCACGTTAGATCTCCTATAATTTAGTTTGTGTGTAATTTTTGTTCTCTAATTTTGGTTTTAGCTATCATTGGTCCCTCTATTTATTTTCTTCTATATAAAAGTTTCAATTTCTTTCCTCAAAATCTTCATAAATTAAATCAATTAAATTGTTTTAAAAAAATTTACTTAAAACCAATAAAAGATCTGCCAGCTTTTAGGTTTGATGTGCATGTAAATTTTGTTGATGTTATGTACGTTCGAAGTCGATTGTTCAATTTTTTGTTATCCACTTCAAAATCAATTACTCAAAATAACTATGTTATTTATGTATGTATTTATGGTTGTTAAATTTAATAATAACATGAATAATTGAAAAAATGTTTATGTCTATCATTTATTCAATTCTTATTTATTATTGTCTCACTTAAATAAATTATTCAAAATCCCAAAAAAATGTTATTCAAGATTTTCTTTTACCTTGACAAATTTCAATTAAATTTATTAAAATATAAATTATAAATAAAATATAACATATGGAGATGAACATTTTGTTCTATTAAAGTAAGTATAGGGAAATTTATACTTAATTCACAAGGATGAACTTTTTCACTGGAGATTTTTTTGTCTCATCAGAATGAAAATTTCTTATACCTAATTCATATATATTTAATTACATAACAAAAATCAAATTAAATGCATGTAATCATTATTATCTTCTTTGTGCAAAATTAATGTCTAAAATCTATTTTTAGGCAAATCATTATTCAATTCTTATTTATTATCCTCTCACTTAAATAAATTATTGAATATTTTCTTTTACCTCAACAAATTTTAATTTTCTTTTATACATTGATATGCACATGAAAATTTATTAAAATAGAAATTATATATAAAACTAGCACATTAGGATGAACATTTTTTTACAAAGCAGGTAGAAAATTTATACTTAATTCACAAGGATGAACTTTTTTTACCAAAGATTTCCATCCAATCAAAATTAAATTTTCGTTTAGCCAATTAATATTTACTTAAGAGAAGTGCTAACGACACTATCTCTAACACTCCTTTTCTAATACTTTCTCTATTATTTGTTGAAATTTATTGAAAATCACAAATTTTGGTGGGTCTCACTTTTAAATTAGGAGAAAGACTCATTAAATGAGAATTGAGACCTACCAAAATTTGTAATTTCTAACAAATTTCAACCAATAGTAGAGAGAGTGTTGTGAGTAGTTCTCTTTATTTAATTGCATAACAAAAATTAAATTAAATTTGCGTAATATTTATTAAAAATGAATTTCTTTTATAATTAATTATATTTTAATTTACTCTTAAATAGTTAATTTACATCTACTTAAATGATAGAAACTAAAATTAATTAAAAAATTATTTTAATTTTTCAAATGATATTTAAATTTTAAATTCCTAAAAAATGTAGAAAAATCATTATTCTTTTCTTATTTTTATACGTTAGAATCTATATGTAACTTGATTAGTATTAAAAAATAGGAATAAAACATAACACAAGAGGATAAACATTTTGCACAAAGTACATCAATGTATGAATTATTATAAAATTTATGTTTTATTATAATTTATACTTTGAACTTATTTGTTTCATTTCTAAATATAACAAAATCAAACATTATTTATAACATACATAATATTGAGGTATCCAATTTGACATCAAATTATTTAACGGTAATTTCAATATATTCTCCTATTATTGTTAACAAAAATGCATCATTAACACAATACCTATAATACTCATAAATAAACTCTATACATCCTCGTGTGTTGCACGGGTTCTAAAACTAGTTCTCAAGCAATTCACATGGGTGTATGTGTTCCATTTGCCAGTCAATAAAGCATCAGTTGGCCATAAACCCCAATCGACATCACATATGAAGGTAATCCCTTTTTCATCACGAATAACAGTCTCATATGGATGATATATAAGATGTGCATCCTTCACAAACTTTCCAACCAATTTCTGAATCCAAAAATAATTGTGTAGGATTAGTTCAATAAAGTTAGGCTTCATTACACTTTTTATCCCTCTACCCTCATCATTTGTCAAATTTCATTTCCCTATTTTTATTTTTATTTTTTTACAAATTTAGTCCTGCCACTATTTTAATTATGCAATTTTAATTCATTCATTAACTTGACATCTAATATTTAACAAAAATACTAACGTAACACTCTACTACACATTCATGCAAGCACATCGACGTCATCATTATGTTGTCACGTCAACATTTTTTGAAAATTGTACAACTAAAAGAAGGGGGACTAAATCTGTGAAAAATAAAATGAGGGGACCAAATTTGAGAAATAGCAACAAGAGGATCAAAAGTGCAATTAAGTCATAAAGTTAATATAATTAATGAAGTATGTTATGTTAGATATATAGAAAAGGACAAGAAAGACTATTAGGTACCATTTTATCTACATCTACTTGTTCATCTTCCAACAAAATTTTACATGTTGTAACATGTGTATCTCAAGCAATATAAGGAAAGTGGATGTCAATGACTAAAAAAGTATAGTGATATTCAACTTCTTCGAGCATTAGTTTTTGAACTTTCATTGAAAAAACATGAACCCCAAGGTACAACAATTGTACCCATGCCCCATTAGGTAAGCAATAAAAGTTTAGATGATTTGTTAGGCCTCTGATGAACTAACCTCCACCAAAGAAACTGAGTAAAAATTATTGCAAAATATTTTTTCAGCAGGATCCACAAGCCATACTTTTGGTGGTATTTCATTCTTGAAATTATCAAAAAAGTCTTTGGGACATCAACCCATTCCTACAAATTTATGCCAACAATGTTTGTAATAAATTTAGATTTTATGGTAAACGTTAGTATAAAGCTTTAAATAAAAAATTGGAAAGAAAAGTTGCCCAAGACACTCATATTTGTTGGTATGACTTGAATATACATCCTGTTGAAAGCTACATTAGTCATAGTTGTATTTGAATTGGTTACTAGAACAACACAATAGAGTCAAAAGAGGAATCATAGACATGAGTTATTATGGAATTGTTTATTATAATAAAGCAAGGTAGCCATTAACCCTTGTCTGCGATTCCTTTTTTGATTCTATTGTGTTGTGCCAGCAACCATTCCAAATATAATTGTGATTGATATGGCTTTCACAATTATGAACATTCAAGTCATACCAACAAATGGGAGTGTTTGGGGAAACTTTATCTCTTTTTGAAACCTTAATTTATACTAAAGTTTACCATAAAATCTAAAATTCTTATAAAAAATATTGGCATAAATTTGTAGGAATGGGTCTATAATACCCTAAGGAGTATTACCTTAAGCTTTACATTTTAATCATTAGAGTGCGGATAATAACAATATATATGATTACATTATTCAAAAATTCTATGAACAAAGTCA